>JAVTVY010049016.1:0-23235 GCA_036873755.1 Hanleya hanleyi | reverse complement strand
AAGTTTCCATCCTGTCAACAGTACCTGGCAAAATTCACCCGTGACTTACAAACTGGCGCCAAAAGGCTGAATACTGCTGAAAAAACGCTGTTCCTCATGGCTGGGAATGAATGTGCTCCACTCAAACTCACAGTGAACGACAACGTTCACTCAGTGTCTTTGAGACGACTTCTTGGTTTTCTGTCCTCAGAGAGAAGATGGGTGGAATTTCCACCTCTTCCCCTCGGCTTTGGTGATGGGGATGCTGTCTTGTCCGGCTGTAAGGGAGTTTTATATGTAGCAGAGTGGTTATCTTGCAATATTCTCAACAGAGGTCAACGTACTCAGCAACTTTTCACGTACAACATCGAACGTAAAGAATGGAGGGAGATGAACGTACCTGTTGGTGTTAGGCCTAATCGTCACTATGAGAGTATTGAAGTTGTCTCCCTTGAGAGTTGCCGAGGGCGTATGTACATCCTGACTTCGTGCCGCTGCAATAATGGCATGGCTAAAGCGCTCGTGTTGTACCTCCTACAGGAAGGGGATGTTCCCCGGCTGTTGTGCCAGAAGGAGTTAATTTCAAATGTTCCCAACCCAAGTTTCACCAAAGTCTGTGTGGTACTGGACAGATATATTTGTGTGTTAGTGAAACAGGCCCGGGAAGATGATGGTAATTCTGGTCCCTTGTTTGTCTACTACGACCTTGAATCTGGTGGATTGACCCACGTACCATGCTCCGTGGATACCATCTCATTTAGCATGATGTTTGTGAAGGAGGACGAAGTCATCTTGGCTGAGCCAGGTGTTGGTTATGCCAAAGTCTACTCATTCCAGTCTCAGTGTTGGAGGGACAGCAAAGACCTCGGTGTTGCCGAGTTTCCGCGGCGCCAAAGTTTAGACTGTCGTGCCTACCAATATCATTGTGATGAAGGCAAGTTGTTCGTGTTCGGTGGCAGTGATGCAGTACGAGAGAAACACAAAAAGTCATCACTCTGTTATGATTTTGACAAGAGACGCTGGCAGAGGTCAGCCCCATCACCCTGCCGTGTGATTAATACGAGATGTAGTCGAATACAGGTCCGGTCTAGTGATGTCCGATGTCACATTGACTGCCCGCATTGTAAGTACATAGGGCACCAGAATAAGGCTAAGTATAACATCATGCCCCCAGCAGACCTAGGTATGATGGGATGTGTGTATTCCTACTGGTCATCCGAAGATGAAGATGAGCTGCTCATTCTTCAACCTGGGGGCCTGTGATTCCTTAATATGTGTGTCTTTAATAATAACAGTCTGGGATGGACTGCAACATATAATCCACTGATACCAACCAAGAAGGCAAGAACACAAGTGTGTACCCAAGTGTGACTACAGGCTCTCGAGTGTCTAACCTGGCTTGAAGCAGATTTTGTAAACTTTCAACTCTTCTCCATTCAAAGAGCTACTGTGTAAGGAATATTTAACTCTGACATGTCTGATGGAGAATGTGTAATCCAGTGTCATGCTAGTGGGAAACTCGTGGAATCTTGTAGAAAGCCATTAAGGATGTGAGAGTGCAGGCCATCCTTTATATCACTGTAACTCGATCAACAGTCAAAAAAGACCCAAACGTCTAAATATGTTTTTTGGGATACATGTAGTTTTATCATGTTAAATTCATATCTACATCCAGGCCCGTAACAAAGGTTAATATCTCAATAATTTAGAGAGAGTCTTGACCACTGATACACTTTTGTCTTACGGGGTCCTCCATGACAAGCTCACTCTGCTCATGACTGACCTTGTCCTAATTTCAAAGATCACAGAGATCAAAATGTGAATAGCATTGTGAACATAATATCCCAATAACAATGAGAACTACTGACTGGATATGTGGCATACTGATTCGTTATAAAGTCATTTGGGTCAAGTTCACTCCATACTGACCTTGACCTATTTTCAAAGATCACAGAGGCCAAAATGTGAATAGAGGTCTTATTTGATTCCTAAATCTTAAACCTGCTTTAATTTTAATGCCTTAATCTCCATTAAGCTGCACAATTCAAACGTAGAAAACGGAAGTAAAACTAAAAGTTAACTCCCCTAGGAGAGAGTTGTCCGCCCCTAGGAGAGCTCTCCCACTCATCCCAGTGTGGTTACTATAAAAGGCACTGCAAGACTCATTCCAATCCTCTTTCTCCTGTTTGCTCTCGACAGTGCACATCTAGTAGAAGTGTTTTGATTCAATTACAACGGCTGTTGTTGTTGTTTCGCTGGTTATATCCTTTACCAAGTGTGACTTGTGTTGTTTATTTTCGGAATTTCTTATTGCTTTAGTATGTCTGAGGTTCCGACTACTATTCCTTGTCGTACGTGTGGGCAGATTTTGTCCCCTTTGGACGCCCACACGGCTTGTTTTTTGTATGTAAAGAGTTGTGTTATCGGGCGACCACGTGCGCCGAATGTGTGTTATGGGACGCGTCGACTTGGAGGAATTATGCCCAAGCTCGACGTGCTTACCTTTTACATGCGTGTGATGACCCGTCTATTTCGGAGGTCGACAGACGGGTATTGGAAATTTCCCTGGTCAATGATATGAATGTATTGAGGTTCTCGACTGAGTTGGCTTGGATTTATCTCAGAGTATTCAAGGTCCAGTTTCACCCGCGTCGGTATATATTCCTCCCAGTGGCACTATTCTACAGGGAGATAATTCTCGGCTGTTAGACAGCTTGACCTGTACCGGTGCTGCATTGTCTGGGGTCTCTACCAAACCCATTCCATTGTCCGGCTTAATAAAGACCAAGTCGGTCTTGCCGATCCATTCCATTGTCTCCGTCAGACAAAAGAATTCTTTGCCACATGTTATTTCGCCTTTCTTTTACCACATGTTTCTTCTAAAAAGAAGAAAGCAAATAAACATCGTCGTGTGTCAATTTCTCCGTTGCGGGTTAAGTCTAAACATAGTTTATCTAATCCGTTTCTCGATCTATGGAGGTGTCGGGGCGAATGTTGGACTCGCTTGAGTCAGCCACGTGTTTAGTGTCTTCGGACGTACGTCGCTAAAATTATTTTGCTCTTGTCAGAGATTTGAGAAATTTTAGTCTTGATTTTTCTATATCTTGAAATGATCGTCTGACGATGTTTTCTAAAAGTATTTATGAAATCTCATGCTTAACTAATAACACAGTCCTGCATTAGGGCAGTGTGTATTCAATTTCGCGTCTCCACACAAACAATGAGTTTCGGCCCGCTGTGTTTGATGTGGGCTTTTATTGGCTCTCACCATTCCGTTTTGTTTTCGGTCAGTATGTGAGCCTATTGTGATCTGTACTATAAACGAACAGGTTTTTGTTTCGTTGATTCACGATTTTATCCATTGATTTGTTGTTTAAATCTTTACGAGTATTGTGAATAGTATCCTCGTTCTGACGCGGGAGGTTCGTTTTTCCCCGCCGGGGAAATCCGATTCTTTATTAGCAGTCCGTCAATGTTCCATGTTGTTGTTGTATCTTTTGTTCGGACTTGCAGTTTTTGGTAGTTTTCACCTTCATGCATTCAATTCTTTGGTCCTACCAAAAAGGTAATCTCTTGTTATATCAAGTATTATTTTGTGATTTTGATATCCTGTGTTCAAGAGAGAACTTACAGAGGTTTTATCTGTCTTTAAGCTTACGTGTTTGTTGCATTTGTGTACGTAACCACAACTCAACCCTATTTACTATGACCATTTGTTGCATTTTAATGAGCAGCTTGACTGATCTCTTTATGTAATTAAGGGTGTGTCAAACAACAAAGAGATCACGTGTGGTTTATCGTGAGTGAGTAAACCTATTCACCCACTGTTTATTGTGAAAGTGTGCTATTCTTTGAAACACAACTTTCTGTTATTTACATTGAGCTACATTGTGATGTGTTTGTTTCTCACCAAGTTGGTCCCATCTGTATACTGTATTACGCTTATAATTCAGATGGAGTTGAGCATTATTTTTTATTTTCTTCTCTCTGAGAAAATTTAAAATTGTGAGGGTGAGTGTATTTCTCCGGAAAATCGTTAGAAATACTCTCGTTCGACGATACGGAATGACACGCAAATTCGTGAAGTCTTCTTGATTACCGGTACAGTCTACAAGAACATCACACTGCTCTTTAGCAATGTACTTACCGTTTCTGCTTCTCGACAACTTGTTCGTGCTAGGTTATTCAAATTCTAAATTTTTTAATAACCTTACCTTCCTGCCGGCTAGAGACTTTAAATGTATTTCCTCTCTTCGGGAATTTTAAATTCTTTGAGGTTTTTTCTCGGTTACGTTGAAATCTCTTTGTTATGGATGTCGGTGGTGTGACTATTTTTGGGTTATAAATAGTAACATTGTTTGTAAATGTGAATATTCTCTCCATATAAAACTCCAGTACTGCTTTTCATGTACAGGAGACAAATTACATCGGGAGAGGTCATAATGTAATCATGTTCACTATCACAGTATTCATGTTCACTGACACAAAAGATCCATAATACCAGTTAGCCCATTCAGCTTACGTGTGATTAGCGCTAGGAACATTTAATGTGTTCTTCTCTACTGCGTTTCTATTTTCTAAAAGAAGGAAAATAATTACAATCGAATTCGGGGTTTCTGTGTTGCAACTCTTTTCTCGCTTCGCACCTTTACGACGTTACATTACGTCGTCTCGTTGTCCTCGTACACCTGTACGTCGTTTCTCGCCGTTACGTCGTGTACTTTTATAAGTTTAAGAGGCCTGACACTATGGTGAGTTTAATCTTTACCTTAACTGCGGTTTTGCTTGTGTCTTTCAGGTTGTAACTGACTTCCTTCTGCATGATCTCAGCTGCGTCACCTACGCTTAACTCACAAGATAAAGAACTGGCGTAGAGTTGACTCAGGGAGCAACCGCTGTCAACTCCTAGGCATCCTACAAGACCTACTCAGCTTCAAGAACCAAGTTGAGAAGTTGGACGTAAGACGGCTTGTGGACTGAGAATGGTGTGGCTTGGCGCCCTCTAAGCCCGGACAGTTTACGCTTCACCCGACCTTAAAGGTACAGCCAAGTTTCTGCATGTATGTGCTAAAGTCGGCATTGCCCCAATCGACATACAATACCTGCCAAGAAGACCTAGCAGCCCTAGGGGCAGAGGATTCTGACATCTTGGTAGAAGTTGCATACCACACCACGAGCACAGCTACATGGATGGAGACATTCAAGATAAGTACTACTGTTTCTTATCCATGATTTAACCTTTTACGTCTCTGACCAGGGTTTCACTTGTTCACTGTTGATGTCTCATGTTTATGCCCATGTCTGTGTCATCCCTCCTACATGGAGGAAGACACTCAAAAGATAAGTTAGATAAGTATCTTCTATTACTACTCCATAATTACCCTCTGCATTACCGACCAGGGTTCTTTTGTTGAGATTTATTGTCATGCCTGTGATCATTTTAGATAGAGGCTGAGACGGCCGTGTGGTCTGGTCCGTTTGCTGTTTCTGCTGGCGATTTGGTATCGAACTCTGAGGACGTGGATTCGTGTCTCGCACAGTCTGACCAGCTCTAGTAATTGTACCTTACTGAGAGACTGTTATCTTAAAAATAATTGGATATAAATGTTATCTTAAAAATTATTGGATATAAATGTTATCTACTCAGTAGTAATAGGTCAGTTTGGCAGCCGCTATCTCTCAAGTCATCATTTTAGACCTGACACAATTCTGACTTTTAATCTTTGACTTTTGTGAGTGTAATCTTTACCTTAACTGCGGTTTTGCTTGTGTCTTTCAGGTTGATTCTGACTTCCTTCTGGATGATCTCAGCTGCGTCACCTACGCTCAACTCACAAGACAAGTTGGACGTAAGACGATTGTGGACTGAGAATGGTGTGGCTTGGCGTCCTCTAAGCCCGGACAGTTTATGCTTCACCCGAACTTATAGGTACAGCCAAGTACCTGCATGTATGTTCCAACCGAGGCTATAGCCCCACGTGTCATACAATGCCTACCAAGAAGACCTAACAGCCCTAGTGACAGAGGACTCTGACATCTTGGTAGAGTTTGCTACCACACCACGAGCACAGCTACATGGATGTAGACACTCAAGATAAGTACATCTGTATCATATCCACATTTTAACCTTTTACGTCTTTGACCAGGGTTTCACTTGTTGATTGTTGATGTCTCATGCTTATGC
This sequence comes from Hanleya hanleyi, assembly GCA_036873755.1. Taxonomy (NCBI): domain Eukaryota; kingdom Metazoa; phylum Mollusca; class Polyplacophora; order Lepidopleurida; family Hanleyidae; genus Hanleya; species Hanleya hanleyi. Next base: position 17,072 of record JAVTVY010049016.1, on the reverse strand, counting down.
CCATGTCTGTGTCATCCCAGCGGTTACTTAGCCTGCTTTTGGAACTACTACAAGACCGAGGTTCCCACCTCCGTATGTTGGTACTGAGGCATTAAAATTAAAGCAGGTTTAAGATTTAGGAATCAAATATTAAACATTTATAAACAATGTTTCTATTTGTTACTAAATCAAACCTGCTTTAATTTAATTGTCCCTCCCTTCCGTCCCCTCGTACCGCGGCCTTGTTCACTACTGGTCTCGGTTTGTTACAATGAGAAAGAGGATTGGAATGAGTCTTGCAGTGCCTTTTATAGTAACCACACTGGGATGAGTGGGAGAGCTCTCCTAGGGGCGGACAACTCTCTCCTAGGGGAGTTAACTTTTAGTTTTACTTCCGTTTTCTACGTTTGAATTGTGCAGCTTAATGGAGATTAAGGCATTAAAATTAAAGCAGGTTTGATTTAGTAACAAATAGAAACATTGTTTATAAATGTTTAATATTTGCCTGTGAACACAATCTTTGAAGGACACTCAATCTTTGGCACAAATGCAGACTTGTAAGCACATCTAGGTCCAGTTCACTTCATACTGACCATGACCTAGTTTCAAGGGTCACAGTGGTCAAAATTTGAATAGCATTGTGAATACAATATCTCAACAATGAGAACTGGAGACTGGATATTTCACACAATGCTGTCTTTGAAGGCCTCTAGGGCAAGTCCACTCCAGACTGACCTTGACCTATTTTCAAAAGTCACAGAGGTCAAAATGTGAATAGCAATCGCTTTTCTTGTGAACACAATATCTAAGGGACACTTGATCAAGAGTCTTGATACTTCACACAGTGCTGAGTTAGAATGGCCTATAGGTCAAGTTCACTATGGAGTGACCTTGACCTATTTTCAAAGGACACAGGTCAAAATGTGAAAAGCAAGAACAGGGAGCTGGAGACTATATTTGGCACAATGCTGTCGTATGAAGGACTCTAGATCATGTTCACTCTGTACAGACCTTGCCCTATTTTCAAAGGTCAAAGAGGTCAAAATTTAAATAGCAGTGAGCACCATATCTAAGGGACAACATCATCTTGATGTAACTTGTCCTTCTGAACAATATTTGGACAACACAGTGAGGCTTCCAGGGATTGACACCCGTGGGGTTCTGGGGTTGACCTGCAATGTTGTGCACACTCCAGGTCATGGTAAGAATATGCCTTAGCTCCTCAGACAGCTTTTCGTGAGAGGCAACAAACTGGGGCACATGCGGGGTTCCCTGGTGTGAAAAGGAATAGTATCCCAGTCGTCGAGTTCCCTATGTTATAAGGAATAGGACCATACCTATGGGGTTCCCGGTGTGAAAAGGAATAGGACCCAACATCTGAAATATAGATGAAAACAATGTCAAATCATATTCACTTTCTCAGTCTGGGAATTGACCTGGCATGACCTGTTTTTGTAACATGTTATACGTAAACATGGTAAAGTTGTTTTAAGTAAATTTTTAATATTAACTTGTTATACTGACCATATACATGTAAATCGTATATAATGTGCGCCTCTTGTGGGCCAGTGAGTGATTTTATTGGAATTTTTATTGGAATTTGGCACTGGGTTGTATCAGCTCTTGCCATAGATTTTACACAATTGAAAAACCGAAATTATTGTTTATCATGTCATATTTATGGAGCATTAGGAATCAATTATTTATTTATCAATTGCCATGTTATGCCATTTAACACATGATGAAAGCATATGAAATTTGGGTTGCATCAACCCTGGCTATAAGCGTACATGGTATAGCATGTCAGGGGTTTTTCTAGACACTTTTTTCATCGTGGTAACCACGATGAAAAACAATTACAAATTGAGTTTTTGCAAAATTTTGTAAATTGAGTTTATTGCCGAAAATTGAGTTTTCTAAAATTTTGAGAAATCCTGAACGTTTCTCATTTCAAAGCAAATTGTTCGGCGACGTTTTCGACGATCGAACTAGTCCGCCATTTTGATATTTCAAAGTTACGTCCCCTCTTTTTAGTCCACTCGGGAACCACTGCTGTCATACTGCTGTGGCTTATGAGTCTGGTCTCCGAGACACGCTGTCCGTCAATCTCCGGGTTTTTCGGTTAAGTTCGGAACCAAGACAACGTCCATGTCCATTTGCGATAAAAAATGTCGCGAATGTATTTATTGTAAGTTTCCCACATTCAGGAGGGTATTCTCACTGTATACTTAGCAAACAAACTTGTATGCAGCTATGTATGACACGCAACTTTGCTTGATGAGCTTCATAACATTACTGACATGTTCATTCACGATGAAAAATTGTCGCGAATTTATTTATTGTAAGTGTCCTACTAAAAAGATAAAAAAATTGAGTTTCCAGACTGCATGCTATGAAAAACCTGAAAAAATTGAGTTTTTCATCTTTTTGAAATTGAGTTATATAAAGGAAAAGTGTCTAAAATAACCCCTGCATGTATAGGACAATTTTACATGATTAAAGATGTAGTCTACCATTCATGAGAAAATGGAAGGAATCGATCTTTAAATATAAATGACATGGTATGTCATTTATTTCCCGACCGCTTTGTCGGCAAGCATATAACCGTATGATTCGTTGTCTATGTAGGCTCTTGACACTTTATCGAACCATAGGGAAGAGCAGCTGTTCAGTGTTCCATTTCGTGAGTCGCTACATCTCTAAATTCATGACTCACTACGTATCTCTCTACATACAAAACATACTCAATGGCGAGACAGAAAGATTGTTGAAGTGGGCAGTTTCAAATTTCTCTGACACGAGACTTACATTTGTTGTATCTAGTGACCTAACGAGCATAAAATGTAAGAACTATGATGCTCTAGCATGCTGCGCTGCTGAAAAAAGCACACGACAGTTTTTCAAATCTGTAAAATGAATCAACATAGCCATGTTTGTTTGTTACATGTACACGTATTTCATATTTATGGAGTATAAGAACCAGTTGTTCATTTTAGGCAATGCAGGAGCCGAAAACATTACCTGTCTAGGGTGACCGGTAAATATAATTTCTACTCATCTGCTCAAAATACTACCCGAATCCGCTATCATTGAAAATGACCAGCGATGTGGGATACAATGGCAAAGTTGTTACTGTGTGCCTAACTATTATAAAGTTACTATAATTCAGATGATTATTTGTCCATGCAATAATTAGCACCTGCTTTGAAGTGATATGACCAAACCTGAAAACTGAACATCGAAAGCAATGTTTGGTTATCTGTCTCTTACAAAATATACCGGTCAAGGACAGCTAGGCCGACAGGTGTAAATTTCGACCCCTGCAATGTCATATACAACTGTAGCAAGTCTCCTAATAATCCAGTAACAGGAAGAGTGACTATCAGCTGCATGAATAGGATAGTCCCGAGATTGAACTCTCCAGCCACAAAAGGCGCAAGATGTTGTCATTGCCCATGTGACATTACACTGAGGTTAGTCAACGAACCAACTCTTTACATTGGCAATGCTGGATTATTTTATTCAAAGCCGTTTACAGGCGATGGCTTGTGTTTACAAATGTCTATTTAACTCCGATGTGATATCATCTTCAACAGTATTTTGATATCTACATCGATTTTGCGATTTTTGCTGTATTGCCAATGTTAAAGCATTGTAGACTGATATCCATCCACTGCGCATGACCGCTATCGCCAAGCCTGGTGGACTGGCATCTATTAATGAAAAGATGTAATGGTGGCCAAATTTGAGCCCATACCTTCAACATGGAGTGTTTATAGAATGGCTGGATGCTTAAAGGGAGAGCTACATGTAGAGATCAATGTGAAAACTTATCGTTCAAGATATGCGTCTATTTCATCTTGCTTTAGGATTTGGTAACGGATGGTGTTATATAATGATATTCTGTAAAAGATTGTTTCTATTTTTGACCTTTGGTTCGACCTTGTCAAGAACAGGCTGTACAGCTTGACAAGCGTGTCTGTGGGTTCGCGTTAGCTATAGAACCTAGGTGGGCGTGGCTGTTGTTCCTGTAGTCGATTACACAGCCAGGCGAGACTATAGCCATTCCTGGGCTAGGTCCGCGTCAGTCCATAACTTCACAGCAGAATTTTACACGTCACAATACGACGTTATAATGGAAATGTTAATGCGATTGTTGCATAACGTCTCAAATACAAGTCAACAGGTCATGACATCGCTGCTATAGGTCGGCACTACTAGCAGCCTGTCGTCTATCGGCCGCCCGTTATTAGATGACGGCGGCCAGTCTAAAAGCATTGCCCCGTGCCTAACTTTGGCCCGACGTCATGTGGATAATGACATCATTTCACGCCTTTGGCTAGAGAGTTTGACCTCGGTTTAGAGAATTACAGGCATACTGTATGTGCTGTTATCAAGTTGTAGAAGTACCACATTGACTCGTGAAGAATTTTGGACCATTACAGTCGATAATAAATGTTAGAAGAATATAATCAAGATTTACTGCTGCGCTTTGGTTGGTTGATTTACAGAATGGCATGAATGGAGGGCCATCAAATAATTATGTAATGCAGGGTTAGTTTCAAGCCTAAAGATGTATATCAAGGGCGATAAAAATTGAATTGTACATTTCTTCAGTACAAAATCGATTCTTTCTCCAGGTGAGGTTATTCCAGTGAATAAATGTTTGCTATAGCTGCAATGATAGCCTTCAAAATCTTGCAAGGGGCAAACATTTCACCAGATTGAGACTGGAGATCCAGGTCCACTAAGCTGGTATTTCACTTTATACAGGCAACCACTGTGGGGTCTTCACTATCTATAATATGTTCATCGCTTTAATTCCATTACTTGATTTCTGGAAGAGTATTCATCATGGTGGTTCGAAATTTGGCATGGTCATTCTGAACTAGGTAAAGAAAAAGAAAAACCCAGAGCCACAGTTTCATTTTATCCAGCCAATTTCTACATTCCCACTTCGAACCTGCCTTGATTTATCTGACCCCTTCAGGTGTAAATTTCACCAGCTAACGACAGAACCAATCAGAACGTACACATCGATTGCGAGTGAAGTCACATGGAGTGGCATCATCCTCTATTAGCGGCGTCCTTCCTCCTAATATGGTGCCCACTAATTAGGTCAGCCAACTAATAACGCTCTTGTGCGACCCATTTCGTATTTCAAATGTTTTCGAGGTGAGTGACGTCTCGTGTCTATTTATAGGTTATTTGAACATTGAAGGGGTCCAGATATATCAAGGGAAGTTCGAAGTGGGAACATAGAAATTGGCTGGATAAAATGAAGATGCAGTTTTCTAAATGCTGTTCTGCTTGCTCAGATCTTAAAGGGGAGATGCAAAAGAACAATATTTAATAAAATACAGATTTAATAGTTTTGAAATAATGATCTCTTCGCTTACACTAATTGTTTTGTGCATTGGTCAATTGTAAGTTCCCTTCATTAATTCAAAACTAATTATAAGCAGCCCAACACTTGGAGGAGAGCTATGGGATTACTTCCACTTGATTCCGCCGTGCTGTGCTTCCATCTGTGACGTCATCTAGGCTCACTATCTTGTTACTATTTGATCATTATTCATTCCATCTGGTGTCTAAAAGGTCAGGGAGATAAGACGACAAACTGTAGCGCGGCAGGACTTCACGAGATAAAGTTACCCTTGTACAGCGATGACGTCGTCCATTCCATTGACATGGGCATGACGCGACAAGGGCATTAGGCAGTGTCATATCATTATTGTATTATAAAGCTGTGTGATATCTCCAATTCCAGGTCATGAATCGGTATCAAACTTTGGGTATACCATACCAATGGGGCAAGAGGAACCCAATTAATTTTGAGGTCAAAAGATCAATGTGGCTGAAAATGAGTAAATCTTTGAAAGTTGTTCTATTTGTGCTGAAACTACAGTCCAGAGATGTTAATTGTGATGGTAAAGAAGAAGCCTGTTGCCCATTCCCCATCAGCAATATCATGCAGCTCTCTGTCCATCTTATATCTTGAAGAATTATTGTCCGGCTCTCCAAATTCATGTAACATGCAAGTGGTGATGATCAGAAGCCTATTGAAGATGACTGACCTTGACCTATTTTTCAAAGGTCAAATTCTAGTATTGGTTATACATTTTGAAGGACTAGATCTAGACTCTCCAAATTTATACTACATATGCAAATGGTGATTGACTAGAAACTTTCTAGCCATTGCAATATCTCGGGATCAGGACTTTTTGTTTCTGAAGGTGGGTGCGGAGATTATGCCGCATACATTGAAGCATCATGAAATCCCTTCTTTTTTCTACAGTCACAATTTACAGATGTGTCGCATGCCAGTTCGAAAACTGGCTACGACATCAAAATTTGGAAACTCACTGAAAACCCCTCTGGTCCTCCATACTTACAAAGGCCAGAGTCCGAATGATTTTACAGCAATATCATCAGTTTCAATGAGAGTATTGGTGTATCTTTGAAAATATTGCGGCATACAATTAGCTTTGATATACATTTAGCTGCGTTGACTTTATCAAAACTGATTTGCAGAAAGTCCCTAAACCACAGGCTGCACTTCCAGTATCTCTACAAATGTTGGGAGAATTTACATGCAGTTAACAGCTAGCATTTCATTCAAAATGTCGAGCACTTTTCCAGGACTTGCTTTTTCACTGGATTCTGATTCCCATCAGCACTAGCGCGAAATCATTCCCTTAGAAATTTCAGCAATCTATACAAATGATAGCTTGGACTCCTATGGATTCGCCGCATAGTTAGATTTCAAGAATCTGTTTGGATTCCCGTAAATCTTGATGAAAAGCAAGGCCTGTTTTCCTGAACGACTGGAGAGTTGAAAGCTGTACTTCTTGCGATTGAGGTATGCAAGATCTTTTATAATGTAATACACTTACGGTAATTCCCCTAATTACTCGCCTTCCAAATTTAATTCGAAAATGGTCGATTTCCCTCTTATTATTTTCTCCATCCTAATAAAACAAAAACGGAGCATTTTCAATATTCCGGTGAAGCAATAAATTCGAACACTCCCTTTTTCGCCGTGGAGTTTGTACCACCGAAAGTAAAGTGAATGTGTTACTAGAATTTCATATAGTATATCGGCGTATGCTATTATTTGTAAACGCAGAGAAACAACAGGAAATTGTAAAAAATGGTATACATGTATACTACATCGCGAATAATTAGGGAAATTACTGTAGGACAAATGATCAACATAACGATGGCGAGTCTCTGTATTGACAATATAGGCCTCTTTATCACATTCCAGACAATTTCTTTTGTGGCAAACTTGTTTCTATCCGTATCAAATTCCAGTCATTAAATATATATCCCTGACAGTAAAACATTCTAACATGAACCTATCACATTCTATTTTAATATAATCAGGGATATAAACAGGACTAAAGATCAGAAAATACATTTCTGAAATAGACTATATTCTGTCAAGGCAATTTGATCCAAGGTATCAAATACATAGTTATGAAATTCTAGCCTTGAACAACAACAATAATATGCCTATTTCACACAATGATTTCACTGAATTCCAGTGTTGAATATTTCTGGATGATTCAGAGAGTGGTCCAACATCATGGATCACTCTCCCAAAACTATATCTGAGTGGAATGTATAGGTAAATCCTCCAATAATTCAATCACAGGAAGTGAAATTTCTCACCATCAAATCAGGAGTGATCAAATTTATTAGAACAGGAAGTTGACAAATTAATGGTCTGAAATAATGTACAAAATCATGATTCAATAAGTTTTGAGGATGACTTGAATGAATTCTGTCCACAAAATTGGGGGTGACTGAATTCTAATAGCCAGACGTTTGATTTATTCAAGGATTTACTGTCCACGGTAATTTACTACCATGCATGAGATTACACTTCCTCCCTAATATTTGACTTTCACATCTGTGTTCTACAAATAGTCTAGCAGAGCTATACAACATACATGCTCTTTTCCGAATACCAAATTGTTTGCTCAAGATTTGCTCAAATCACAAAACAGAGATAAAAACTGCAATTCTTAACTTTGATAGAGGCTGAAGTTTTACCCCTCAGCCAAAATTTGGCCGAAGGGTGTTTTCGTTGTCATGTACGTCCGTCACAGCTTTCTCGTTACCAAGATATCTTTAGAACGACTCACACTAGGCACACCAAACTTGCAATCTGGACAGGATTGGATGGAAACTTTGGCAGCCATCTTTAATTTATACGAAACCATTAATCTTGTGTATCTCGGTTACCATTTCCCTGTTCAGTGAGAAACTTGGTATAGATCATTGATTCATCAAGAAACTTTTAATGAATGACCGAACGAGTTTTCCTGATTGGGTGGACACTTTGGTGGCCATCTTTAATTTATGCATTATCTTTAATGATGTATATCTCTGATACCATATAAGTGTTCCATGCGAAACTTTTCATACAGCATCGATGTATCAAGAGACTTGCAATAAATAACCACGTCAGTTCCTCTGAGTAGCGAGAAGGATGGGCTGCCATCTTTAATTTATGCAAAATCATTAATGATCTATATCTTTGATAACGTTGCAGTGTTCAATACGAAACTAGGTTCACATCATCGACACATCAAGAGACGTACACTGAATGGCAGAACTGGTTTCTCTGATTCGGTGGAGTCCTACTTGGTGACCTTTTTTAATTTATTCAAAATCATTAATGATCAATATCTCTGATATACCGTTTTACATCATCAATACATCAAGAAACTTACAATAAATGACAACCAGTTTCTCTGATTAGGTGGAAATCTTGATTGCCATCTTTAATTTATGCAAAATTTGGTACTGTTCAAGTGTTTGATGCAAGACTTTGTATACATCATCAATACATCAAGAGACTAACACTGAATGACATTAATGTTTTCTCTGATAATTGGATGTAAAATCATTGATCTATATCCTTTGATACTGTTCAAGGGTTCAGCATGATATTTGGTATACATCATCGATACATCAAGAGACAAGTAATGACTGCCGGTTTCTCTGATTGGACGGAAACCATGGGGGCCATTTTGAATTGCAAATTTTTCTATAATCTGTATATTTGTAGCTTGACTGCTTGGTGTTCCCGGCATCTTCAAAGAAGTACAGTTCAAATTGAATATTTATGAATGACTGGTGCCCAGAGCCAAGGGGTTTTCAGATGCACAGCTTCGTATTATTTTATTTTGATAGGCAAGATTTCCTGTTCTCCTCCCTACAAGTATACTGTGGTGTTAGCACTATCTTGTCCAGGCTATATCTTTACATTCCACTGAAAATCTCCAAATTCCAACTGATTCAGAAGAAGCATATTATTGATTTTGAATGTCAAGGTCACTATGCCAAAATGAATTTAGCCTTGTCCGGATAATATCTTTTGTTACACTTCACAAAAGACTCAAAGAAGCCTATTGGTTAAAGGTCAAAGAAGCCTATTGATTCAAGATCAAAGAAGCCTATTGGTTTGAGGCTAAAGAAGCCTATTGATTCGAGGTCAAAGAAGCCTATTGGTTTGAGGTCAAAAAGCCTAGCGGTTTGAGGTCTAAGTTTGTCAAGAAAAGTAGAAACTATTTTTAGCTTCGAGTTCTTGTAAGATGAAAGTAGATAACACACAATCAGAGCCAGAGAGAGAGAATGAAACTTAATGTAACATTCAATATCACACAATGACTGCAGTCAATGTCATACACATCTATGGTCATAGTTTTTTGTCATGTCTGTCTGGTCAGCACTCGCGTCCTTCTGAACTCGGCGCTCCAAACCATTTTTTTCTGCAAATTTTCCAGCAAAAGTTATCTGCCTTGGCCACCGTAAAAGTCTGTAATGTGATGTAAAGTGTTAGAGATGTCAAAATAATTTCGGAAAATGAATGTTTTGGGTTTGGAGCATGACATACTTTGTTTTAACATGTATTTCTCCCATGATTGCTTTTTTAACTTTTTCGAGCACCACAAGTTTAGCTAAATAGACGACAAATCTCGAAGTTTGAAATGAACTTGAAAATATTGGGGTTTTGTCTTATAGGACAGATAAATTGGTCATTTTCTAATTAAATTTGGAAGCTGATGTGAATTAATAGGGAATTTACCATATGCAAGAAAACTCATTTGATACAAAAATTGCTATGGATACTGAAATTGATGAAATGGTATATCACCAAAATGCTAAAATTACAGGGGCGGCGGAACCGGGGGGTGCAGGGGGGGCTGCAGCCCCCCCAGTTTGGAGAGGGTGGGGGCTCAGCCCCCCAGTTTCAACAAAAGCTGGGTGACTTTTTCATGATTTTGGTCCTAATGTGACCAGATATACAGGCCGGGATTTTTTTCCCGTGGCGCTTCGCGCCGCCCTGTAGGCTAGGTTTTCACGGAGCGGCGACTTTGCACTGGAGGGGCACGTTGATGTTTGGTTTAAAGTGCTCTGATTTGCTCATTCTTCTGTTCCGTTCGCAATGACCAATAACTGTTTTAGATGTTAATTTACATAGAAATTGCATTTAGCTTTATTGGACGATTAGCTGATTATCAAATTTAGAAATCAAAATTGCGTTCATATTATTTCTTTTTTGTGTTCACATATTTCTCTTCAAACGTGTCAGTGCTCTTCAACCCTCTGCTGAAATGTTAATTTCTTCGAGATCACTGCGTATAATTCGAATTTTGGAAAGGAAAAACACTTTTTTTACATTCAAAAGTTATCAACTCAATTTTTCTTTCAAATGACGAGAAAAATCACAAAAACAATCTTAAAATGCAGTTGATTATTTTGTGATGATATGTCGTTTTATATGCCAGAAATCCGCCAGAATGCTTCTACAGCCATCTAGGAGCGCGGAGCTTCCGGGGCCTAGGCGGCCCCTGGACCCTCACCTAAAGTGCTATGATAGTCAAGCCCCCCCCCCACCCACTTTTTGGGAGCTTCCGCCGCCGCTGAATTATACATATCTATAAGGTTTTGTCATAAATTAAGCTACCCAGATTACAAAAGTTCCTCACAATCAATCTATATTGTAACTGGAGTGACTTCTAACCCATAATTTTTCACCGAGGATTAACAATGGGAAAATACTTGATGAACAGGTATAAAATCCTTGAATAACACAAACTGATGAACTAAAAAAAAAAATAATGAAAAAACAAACAAATTCTATCAACATTATGAAATGAACACACTTAAAAGTCAAACTGAAGCAGTTTCATCTCAATGTTTATCAAAACCAATTTTGCACCACCTGGTTGACTATTCGGCGCAGTAACCTAACAAAACTAGTCAATGAACTGTTGATGCCAGTATTCCATAATAGTACTACAAGAACATGTGGGTACTATTGGAACAAAGTTGAATGAAATATCACTTTGCCCAATCCTGCCAACTGGAAAATATATTAACATGAACTGAAGCTTGGGTGATGTCCAACCCATATAATATTATCATCTATATTATATTAAACAGGCAAAGGGAGGCTACCCTGGAACAGAAATGCAATACATGACATACAGCGATTACCCCATGCATATTTATGAAAGTGTCAGCCAGAAAAGAAGTACCCGCTTCACAGAAAAGAAGTACCCGCTTCACACGAGTCCCCTGTTTCAAAGGGAGCAAATGAGTGCTTCTTTAACAAGATCCATGTGAAGCCCCAGGGCTTCAAAGGTACTTCATGTGAGCTTCATATGAAGCTCCGGGACTTCAAAGGTACTTCATGTGAGCTTCCTATGAAGCCCCGGGACTTCATGTGAGCTTCCTATGAAGCCCCGGGACTTCATGTGAGCATCCTATGAAGCTCCGGGACTTCAAAGGGACTTCATGTGAGCTTCCTATGAATCTCCGGGACTTCAAAGGGACTTCATGTGAGCTTCCTATGAAGCCCCGGGACTTCAAAGGGACTTCATGTGAGCTTCCTATGAAGCCCCGGGACTTCAAAGGGACTTCATGTGAGCTTCCTATGAAGCCCCGGGACTTCAAAGGGACTTCATGTGAGCATCCGATGAAGCTCCTGGACTTTAAAGAGACTTCATGTGAGCTTCCTATGAATCTCCGGGACTTCAAAGGGACTTCATGTGAGCTTCCTATGAAGCCCCGGGACTTCAAAGGGACTTCATGTGAGCATCCTATGAAGCTCCGGGACTTCAAAGAGACTTCATGTGAGCTTCCTATGAAGCCCCGGGACTTCATGAGAGCTTCCTATGAAGCCCCGGGACTTCAAAGGGACTTCATATGAGCTTCCTATGAAGCCCCGGGACTTCAAAGGGACTTCATGGGTGCTTCATGAGAAGCTCTGGGGCTTCAAAGGTACTTCAATGACTTGGTGTATGAAGGCTCTAGTCTCTTGCAAACTTCTTTGGGACTTCTCACCAGCACATGTAAGAACAGACACTACTTAAGTCTTTTGTATCTCTGCTTGTTTGTGATGAGCAATACATAAACAAACTGGTGGGAAGCTGCAGATGGACCATATCGTGTATATTATGAGAGAGGAAATCTTTGTAAAGATGGTAAATTAACTCAGCATATAATTTACCAGATGATGAAGACACCTATAAAGATATGTCTTCTCTTTAACATATTCTAGGGTGTGGCTCTCAAGCAAACAACAGATTTTATTAGGGAGGGACCTGAATAGTGCTTCAAAGGGACTTCTTTGGTGCTTCCATTGGTCTTTGAACCTGGACTTCTTTGGTGCTTATTGACAGAAAATCCAGATGGCTGAAATTTTGGACACTGACGAGTTTGAACTTTGTTTCAAACAAGTGTAAAATTGTCCATATCCATGAACGCTGCACACCTAATGGCAGGAAGCGTCCAAAATCACACTGTGATCCATAATACATAGGTTACATTATGTATTCCAAGAATGACAATAGCTCTAGGTCAGCTTTCAGCTGTACCAATGCCTGGACAAGACTCTTACATGAGCAGCCATTAACCTCTCTGTATTATCCATTTGTCCACTGGCAATATCCAATTCCAAAACAGTATTAAAACACTATTAAATATGTGAATATCCATAAAATGTGCTTGACTAAAATCAGCCATCATCATCTATCCACACCAGTATCCAAGCCCATCAGCTGTTTGCCTGTTTCATATGTACAAAATGACACAGACACCATGGGTACAACACGCATGTAGTTTATAGTCAATCCACGAAATAGTCCTCTCTTGATGCCGTCTTCTCGGTATATCACTGATAGCGTCCGCCACACACCTCTACATGGGTAAACAATAACAAGAGAGTTGATTAGCTCACAGTGGTGGTGAGTACAAGTTCAAGTAAGATTTATTTAGACATGTTAAACATTAAAGTTAACATTAAACTAAACATTAAATTAAACTTGAGCTCCAAGGAGCTATTGATTGAAGTAATAATGCTGTTGGAGCAGAAGGGGGGGGGGGGGGGGCTGGCTGAAAACGGAGTCCATGGGACTTTGGACTTTCAAATACATTCACATTCGACCAAATTCATTATTTGCAATCCCATATGGAGAAGATATTATAGTACAGACTTGCAGATCTATGCTTCCAAGAACAAGGATTGAGATATCGTTATACCCAAAGTGTGGTCACAATCTATATTACATCTCATTACACTTGCGAGTGAATTTGCATTTGAGTAGCTGCATGGTGTCAAATATTGTGTCATCAATTCTTTTGTTTCCAGATTGATGTTTGGAATGCAGCATGATGGACGCATCAAAACCAGATTTAAATCCTCTTTATGTTTAGGTATATCCAAAGTTTTTGGACACCTAAAATAATCAGAGATATCACATATAATTTTTTTTGCAGTTTTCAATGATTTCATCTTGAGCCATAGGAAGCTTGACCTTTGACCATGACCTAAATTTTGTTATGCAAAACATTACCTCCCCCTAAATGTATATACATTCGCAATAAAATAGCGATTTTAAAATTGATTTCCCATTTTGGGGTCACAGTAACCTTTACCTTTGACCATGACCTCAATTTTGGTATACAACACATCTCTCACCCCCTCCAATGTATACATTCACAAAAATCTACAATTCTCAGATTTCCATAATGTTTGGACCACTGTGACTTACCTTAACCTCAATTTTGGTACATGACATCGTCTCCCCCTAATGTATCTACTCACAAAATATTGTATTCATTCACAAAGAATTGCGACTTTCGATGTCGATAGAGACCTGTCGTAGATACAGACCAGACATGAACGTATGGACGTATATACAGATGGACGGAAACTGCTACACTCCAACTGCAATTTTGACTGTTATAATTTGGACATAACATTGTACCCCAGGTTATATAAAATATGTTAAGTCCTCGATACACCCTGAATCCACTGTCACAGTTTATCCATAATAGGACAGTCTTGAGATGGAATTGGCTAACCACAAATTGTGTGAAACGACGTCATTGCTCATGTGACGTCACGCTGAGGTTAGGCAATGAACAATTTCTTAACATTGGAAATGCTGTATTATTTTTTTCACAGAGTTTTACAGGCGATGCCTTCTGTTTGCAAATGCCTATTTACTAGTAACTCCGAGAAAATAACATCTTCAAACCTGTTTGGATTTTCAGTCTTTTGAAAGCCACAATGATAGGCCTACTTATTCTTAGATTTTTGCAGTATAGCCCATGTTAAAGCATTACGTACTCTGTGCCTAACCTTGACCCGGGCGTGATCTGGGCAATGAAGTCATTTCGCGCCTTTCATAGCCAAAGAGACGGTCCTACATGAGATTGATCTAATCAAAACCCCTCAGCTTTCCCCAAGTGATTGAGACCCATGTGTAGTGTGAATTGGGGAAGAGATGTATGGCAAGCCGTTTTGGTATTTATTCATTTATTTTTTGATATTAAAAATAAATGTGCGCCATTTTGGTATTTAATCGGATAATTGTTGATATCAAAAATACTATTTCTGATATAGAATTGTCGTTTATTTTTGATATCAAAAATTCTTTCTATGATATCAAAAATTCTTTTTTTGATATAAAAAATAAATGAATAAATACCAAAACGGCGTGCCATATGGCAAGCTGTTTTGGTATTTATTCCTTCATTTTTGGTATCAAAAATTCTTTTTTTGATATCAAAAATAAAGGAATAAATACCGAAACGGCAAAAATAAATGTGCGCCGTTTTGGTATTTAATTGGATAATTGTTGATTCTCTCGCCTCCTGTACAGCTGACAATGCAGTTTGTACAACATTTTTAACAACAGCATTAGCCTGAGTTGGGTTACCCGAATCAGCCATTCTCCATTTTTTTTTGGCGCCAAACGACGGGTGTTTATAAAATGCGTACAGTGTCGGGACTGAGGAGCGAAATTGTGTAAATCAATAAACAAGGGGAACATTTCGATAGCTCTTGAATATGATAGCTCTTGAATATATGAACAACCAACGACAGAATTTGTGAAATTTGCATTATGATTTTTATGAGTTGGAGATTGATTTGAGGTCCGTGAATCCGTTATTTTGTATGGTAGCACTTTTTGAGGTGAAGCCAAAGATGGGAGATAAATCTTGGTAAGGGAGAGCACATTATTTCCGTTTTGGTGTAAGTGATCCTCTATTTTTGATATAAAAAATAAACGGTTTATTTTTTATATAAAAAATTGAATTTTTGATTATTTTTGATATCAAAAATACTTTTTTTGATATCAAAAATAAACGGTTTATTTTTGATATAAAAAAAAAGAATTTTTTAAGAATATCAAAATTCTTTTCTTGATATCAAAAATATTTTTGATATAAAAAAATAAATGAATAAATACCAAAATGGCTTGCCATAGAGATGGTTCTATGTGGGATGATCAAGATATAACGGTAGTTGGTTACATTCAGGCATATAGGACAGAAATAGAAAAATTATATATCTGTAAAGGGGCATAACTCTGTAAAATATGGGTAGAGGGGAACCACTATCGATAAGCGTCTGACTTAGCACTCTGTAAAATAAGAACCGAGACGAATAAGCTGTACCGAACACAGATCTGCAGATATAACTTGTACATTCAGCTACAGATAACAAAATCGGAGATTATTACATCCGAAAGGGGCATAACTCCATAAGCCGCGGCGAGTAATCCTTTGTTGGCTTGTAGAATACAACAATATAAATAAGTTTCCAAAATATAGTAGTTATACCGAACACAGTTCTGCAGATATAGTTGGTTACATTCAGGCATATAGGACAGAAATAGAAATTAATATATCAGTAAAGGGGCATAACTCTGTAAAGTATGGGCCACTTTCGATAGGCGTCTGACTTAGCACTACTGTAAAATAAGAACCGAGACGAATAAGCTGTACTGAACACAGATCTGCAGATATAACTTGTACATTCAACTACAGATAACAAAATCGAAGATTATTACATCCGAAAGGGGCATAACTCCATAAGCCGAGACGAGTAATCCTTTGTTGGCTTGTAGAATACAGCAATATAAATAAGTTTCCAAAATATAGTAGCTATACCAAACACAGTTCTGCAGATATAGTTGGTTACATTCAGGCATATAGGACAGAAATAAAAATTAATATATCTGTAAAGGGGCATAACTCTGTAAAATATGGACCGAGGGGAGCCACTTTCGATAGGCGTCTGACTTAGCACTCTGTGAAATAAGAACCGAGACGAATAAGCTGTACCTAACACGGATCTGCAGAAATAACTTGTACATTCAGCTACAAATAACAAAATCAGAGATTATTATATCAGAAAGGGGCATAACTCCATAAGCCGAGGCGAGTAATCCTTTGTTGGCTTGTAGAATACAACAATATAAATAAGTTTCCAAAATATAGTAACTATACCAAACACAGTTCTGCAGATATAGCTGGTTACATTCAGGCATGTAGGACAGAAATAGAAATTAATATATCTGTAAAGGGGCAAAACTCTGTAGAATATGGGCTGAGGGGAGCCACTTTCGATAGGCGTCTGGCTTAGCACTAGATAAATAAGTGTTGAAAATTTGGTGTTTGTGTCTCAAGCGGTTTTGCCTGAAATGCGGTAATGGACGGACTTGCGGACGGACATACATGGCGACGACAATACCGAGGCCAAAATGGCCGAGGGGTAA
>JAVTVY010049015.1:0-23457 GCA_036873755.1 Hanleya hanleyi | reverse complement strand
GAAAGTCGTGATAAAATGACATGAGATTGATCTAATCAAAACCCCTCGGCTTTCCCCAAGTGATTGAGACTCATGTGTAGTGTGAATTGGGGAAGAGATAGTTCTATGTGGGATGATCAAGATATACCGTTAGTTGGCTACATTCAGGTATATAGGACAGAAACAGAAAAATTATATATCTGTAAAGGGGCATAACTCTGTAAAATATGGGTCGAGGGGAGCCACTTTCGATAGGCGTCTGACTTAGCACTCTGTAAAATAAGAACGGAGAGGAATAAGCTGTACCGAACACGGATCTGCAGCTATAACTTGTACTTTCAGAGCTCTACATATAACAAAATCGGAGATTATTATATCCAAAAGGGGCATAACTCCATAAGCCGAGGCGAGTAATCCTTTGTTGACTTGTAGACTACAACAATATAAATAAGTTTCCAAAATATAGTAGATATACTGAACACAATTCTGCAGATATAGTTGGTTACATTCAGGCACATAGAACAGAAATATAAATTAATATATCAGTAAAGGGGCATAACTCTGTAAAGTATGGGCTGAGTGGATCCACTTTCGATAGGCGTCTGACTTAGCACTACTGTAAAATAAGAACCGAGACGAATAAGCTGTACCAAATATGGATCTGCAGATATAACTTGTACATTCAACTACAGATAACAAAATCGAAGATTATTATATTCAAAACGGGCATAACTCCATAAGCCGAGGAGAGGAATAAGCTGTACCGAACACGGATCTGCAGCTATAACTTGTACTTTCAGAGCTCTACAGATAACAAAATCGGAGATTATTATATCCAAAAGGGCCATAACTCCATAAGCCGAGGCGAGTAATCCTTTGTTGACTTGTAGACTACAACAATATAAATAAGTTTCCAAAATATAGTAGCTATACTGAACACAATTCTGCAGATATAGTTCTGTTACATTCAGGTATATAGGACAGAAATATAAATTAATATATCAGTAAAGGGGCATAACTCTGTAAAGTATGGGCTGAGTGGATCCACTTTCGATAGGCGTCTGACTTAGCACTACTGTAAAATAAGAACGGAGACGAATAAGCTGTACCAAACATGGATCTGCAGATATAACTTGTACATTCAACTACAGATAACAAAATTGGAGATTATTACATTCAAAAGGGGCATAACTCCATAAGCCGAGGCAAGTAATCCTTTGTTGGCTTGTAGAATACAAGAATATAAATAAGTTTCCAAAATATAGTAGCTATACCAAACACAGTTCTGCAGATATAGCTGGTTACATTCAGGCATATAGGACAGAAACAGAAATTCATATATCTGTAAATGGGCAGAACTCTGTAAAATATGGGCTGAGGGGGGCCACTTTCGATAGGCGTCTGACTTAGCACTAGATAAATAAGTGTTGAAAATTTCATAGTTGTGTCTCAGGCGGTTTTGCCTAAAATGCGGTAACGGGCGGACGTACGTACGGACGGACGTACATGGCAACGACAATACCCCGAGGCCAAAATGGCCGAGGGGTAAAAACTGACAATTTACTCTCTAAGCGAGATTTTAGTAAATAGCGTATATTATTTTCCAGTTGACATTTGTATACGGCCCCCAAGTGACTTGATACATTTGAGATACAAAGCAAACATACGCAATAAATAACAGATCGGTATTGCTGAGCAAGATATATGTAACAATATTTAGATAGATTGGGCCATTCATAATCAAGCTATGACTCTTCCATTTACACAAATCACCTTTTTTTAAGGAATATTTGTATTCATTTGTCTTTTGGATATGGTCCCCAAGTGATATCATACATTAGGAATACCAAGTCATTCTTTAGCAATTCATGGAAGAGTTATTAATGCAAGATAAATTTGAGAGATTAGATCAGAAAACTAGAGCCTTAGGCACTGAAACGGGGCTATTTAAATGTAAAATAGGCTGTTGGAATAATTCCACTAATTCTTTGATGTTCCATCTCATGGCGAAGAGCCATACTTGTAGTCTCACACATTCCTCTCAACAAGGATCTCTAGTGCATTAGTGTAATTGTACACATATATATATTAAAAAAAAATGCTGGGACAGACATTTATTATGAAACCAACCTGATGAAATGATAAAATAATGTCTTCACTGCATGTTACCAATATTTGTAAAATATTTCACTTTTTTCAGATAATCGAAAGCATATCCTTCAGCAGTAAATAACAATACGAAGCTGCGCATCTGAAAACCCCTCGGCTCTGGGTACATTCATATAATGTATTCAATTTGAACCAAGATGTCAGGAACACCAAGCAGTCAAGTCACAAATATACAGATTATCAAAAATTTTGCAATTAGGAATGACCCCCAAGGTTTCCGTCCAATCAGAGAAACCGGTTTTCATTACATAAGTTTCTTGATGCATCGTTGATGTATACCAAATTTTACATCGAGTATTTAAACGGTATCAGAGATAGAGATCATTAATGATTTCGCATAAATTAAGGTCACCAAGGTTTCCGCCCAATCAGAGAAACCAGAACTGTCATTTGTCGTAAGTCTCTTGATGCATCGATGATGTATACCAAATTTTACATCGAGCACTTGAACGGTATCAGAGAACGAGATCATTAATGATTTTGCATAAATTAAAGATGGCCGCCCATCCTTCTCTCCACTCAGAGGAACTGATGTGGTTATTCATTGCAAGTCTCTTGATACATCGATGCTGTATACCAAGTTTGGTATAGAACACTTAAAGGATATCAGAGATATATATCATTAAAGTTTTTTGCATAAATTAAAGATGGCCGCCAAGGTTTTCAGTCAATCGGGTCCCGATTAAAAGTATCTGTGCATCGATGATGTATACCAACTTTCATATAAAACAATTGAATGGTAACAGAGATATGTATCATTATCGATTTTGCATAAATTAAAGATGGCCTCCAGGATTTCCAGCTAATCAGAAAAGCCGGTTTGGTAATTCATGAAAGTTGCTTGATGTATCGATGATGTATACCAACTTTCGTATTGAACAG
This sequence comes from Hanleya hanleyi, assembly GCA_036873755.1. Taxonomy (NCBI): domain Eukaryota; kingdom Metazoa; phylum Mollusca; class Polyplacophora; order Lepidopleurida; family Hanleyidae; genus Hanleya; species Hanleya hanleyi. The sequence goes on along the minus strand of JAVTVY010049015.1, from coordinate 20,427 downwards.
TTGAATGGTTTCCGAGATATGGATCATTATCCATTTTGCATAAAATTAAAGATGGCCGCCAAGGTTTCCACTCAATCAGGTCCCAATTCAATAGGCTTCTGGTCCTTGACTAGGTAAATAAGCATACCAAATTTGGAATTCTTCAGTGGAACCGTTTTCCGTCTATCTCGCTCACGTACTGACGTACGAACAGACGGACATACAAGACGACAATACCCCATGGCCAAAATTGGCCGAGGGGTAAAAATGAGTATTGAGATACAATGTAAAATCCTCATGGTTAGATGGACTGGAGCTATGCTGGGATGCATCCTCTCATGGCATCATATTGTTTCATGTACCTCCTCCCTAGTATATTACAGTTCTATTTGGTTATCTCCCCTGTCACCTTACAGCTTCAAAACTGTGATATGCAGAGCTCTTTCTGTAGATCAGGGGGAAATGCTTGCAACATTCCATGAATATTTCAGAAGTAGAATGGAAAGAAAACATTTCTGAATACAGGGAAATTATTACGTAAATGATTTGACCACCACTGGATTTTAGAAACTTACTATAAAAAGATAATGCAGAGGGTCTTGAGGGGTAAGCTTAAATGGCGATAATTCCAAACTGTAACTCAACACACATATTTCATGAAAATGTAAATGAATACAGGCAAAGTGAAATATCCCATTGTTTTCTACAATGAATTACACTTATACTGGTATTATTTAATACTAAATTACTGCCCAAACACGCTTTCTAATGAGAATGAGTTAGTCCCACAAAATCACTCAACATGCGCCTCTCAAAATCTGTGGTTTAGCAGACGACACATTTTGAGCACGAAAGTAGTGCCACTGGAAAATGAACGAAAACACGCATAAAATTAGATAAATGGAAATGTAACTTAAACATATCAGACCTGCAACTATACGCGAACATTAAAAACACAGAAACCTGGACACTCTAAAGAAGGAAGTTTCAGACCTCTTTCTTGTCGTGTAAGAACTCTATCTTTTGCTGTGGCCTACATCGCCCCGTGAAAAAATGCTGGGACAGACATTTATTATGAAACCAACCTGATGAAATGATAAAATAATGTTTTCACTGCATGTTACCATGTAAAAATTTTCACTTTTTTCAGATAATCGAAAGCATATCCTTCAGCAGTAAATAACAATACGAAGCTGCGCATCTCAAAATCTTACAAATCGCACGTCTGTGTGCGATGCATGCTGTGAGCCGACTGACGAACGCAGTTAGCGAGGGAGCTGAGCTGACCTCGTGGTGATCTATGATTGGCTGGCCAAATGGTGTGATGATTTAATTGGTTCCCTTGTCCCGCGCAGACATGCATATCACGTGTTGCCCAAAATGTACTCAATGCCATGTCATTGAGTGCCAAATTCAATGCTGTATCACATGTATTATGTTGCATATTTATGTACGATTACGCGAACCAATGAAATGATCACTAAATGCCCATTTCTACACAGGCATACCAGAACTTGAGCAGCAGTTATGATCAAATATGGACAGCGATAATTGGTTCTTGATAAAAACGTTGACGTGCTATGTATCGTGATGCAAATTATTTGCATTTTATCCAGATTCTGATGGTGGATTTCTAAGTGATTGTATGGGTCATAGTCCATCTTCTATGTAAAGAGAACTGTATATCACATCTCGTACCAAGCAACTTATCAATGGACATTTCCTACTGTCACTGATCTTCAGCCAATATTGGTTTAATTTAACATTCTTTGGGGAATTCGGCTGATTCTCAGCCTCCTCTTTGGGAATCACGCCAAGATGGCTTGGCTTTCTTTTCCAAATCATGATAAATGTAGCGCTATTTTACACTTTAAGCATAAAGCAGAAGCCTCTATTTCAATCCTATTGCTAGTCCTACCTACAGCAGTAGCACGGACCGCTGGTACAAGCATTGCTGCGACATTCGGTGTTACAAGCAACACCACCTTGCTGCGATATGCGGTGTTACAAGCAACACCACATTGCTGCTGCGACATACGGTGTTACAAGCAACACCACATTGCTGCGACATTCGGTGTTACTTGCAACACCACCTTGCTGCGACATGCCGTGTTACAAGCATCACCACATTGCTGCGACATTCGGTGTTACAAGCAACACCACATTAATGTCACAAGCAACACCACCTTCCTGCAACTTTGGGTGTTGCAAGCAGCAACACTCCTGTTCGCCTGTGTCACAAGCAGTGACATGGGCAGGTGTTACAAGCAACACCTTATTTGCCAAAATAAACTATATTAATATCAATACTAGTTTTGTTGTGTGTTGCGTAAATATTATTTAATACTAAATTACTGCCCAAACACGCTTTCTAATGAGAATGAGTTAGTCCCACAAAATCACTCAACATGCGCCTCTCAAAATCTGTGGTTTAGCAGACGACACATTTTGAGCACGAAAGTAGTGCCACTGGAAAATCAACGAAAACACGCATAAAATTAGATAAATGGAAATGTAACTTAAACATATCAGACCTGCAACTATACGCGAACATTAAAAACACAGAAACCTGGACACTCTAAAGAAGGAAGTTTCAGACCTCTTTCTTGTCGTGTAAGAACTCTATCTTTTGCTGTGTTAGCAAGACACAGAGCTGATGCTCAATTTTTTCTGACTACAAGACAGGACCATTAGTCCCTACGGGCCTACATCGCCCCGTGAAAAAATGCTGGGACAGACATTTATTATGAAACCAACCTGATGAAATGATAAAATAATGTCTTCACTGCATGTTACCATGTAAAAATTTTCACTTTTTTCAGATAATCGAAAGCAGTAAATAACAAAACGAAGCTGCGCATCTCAAAATCCCTCGGCTCAGGGTACATTCATAATGTATTCAATTTGAACCAAGACGTCAGGAACACCAAGCAGTCAAGTCACAAATATACAGATTATCAAAAATTTTGCAATTAGGAATGACCCCCAAGGTTTCCGTCCAATCAGAGAAACCGGTATTCATTACATAAGTTTCTTGATGCATCAATGATGTATATACCAAATTTTACATTGAGCATTTAAACGGTATCAGAGATAGAGCTCATTAATGATTTCGCATGAATTAAAGATGGCCGCTCATCCTTCCCGCCATTCAGAGGAACTGATGTGGTTATTAATTGAAAGTCTCTTGATACATTGATGCTGTATACCAAGTTTCGTATAGAACACTGAAATGGTATCAGAGATATACACCATTAAAGATTTTGCATAAATTAAAGATGGCCACCAAGGTTTCCGCCCAATCAGAGAAACCAGAACTGTCATTTGTCGTAAGTCTCTTGATGCATCGATGATGTATACCAAATTTTACATCGAGCACAAACGAGATCATTAATGAATTGCATAAATCAAAGATGGTCGCCCAGAGGAACTGATGTGGTTATTCATTGCAAGTCTCTAGATACATCGATGCTGTATACCAAGTTTGGTATAGAACACTTAAATGATATCAGAGATATCAGGGCTCGAAATTGCCACAAGCCCGGCAGCCCGTGGCTGGTGAATTTAGAACTTGGCAGGTTGAATTTAATTCTAAAGCTAGCTAACCAGCCCGACTGGCTGGTTATAATTCAAGAATTTCAGCTTTGTATAAGGAAATATACCAGCTCGATGGTCCGGCAAAGTTTTATGGTAACTTCATGCCCTGGATATATATCATTAAAGTTTTTGCATAAATTAAAGATGGCCGCCAAGGTTTTCAGTCAATCAGGTCCCGATTTAAAGTATCTGTATGCATCGATGATGTATACCAACTTTCATATAAAACAATTGAATGGTAACAGAGATATGTATCATTATCGATTTTGCATAAATTAAAGATGGCCTCCAGGATTTCCAGCTAATCAGAAAAGCTGGTTTGGTAATTCATTGAAAGTTGCTTGATGTATCGATGATGTATACCAACTTTCGTATTGAACAGTTGAATGGTTTCCGAGATATGGATCATTATCCATTTTGCATAAAATTAAAGATGGCCGCCAAGGTTTCCACCCAATCAGGTCTCAATTCAATAGGCTTCTGGTCCTTGACTAGGTAAATAAGTATACCAAATTTGGAATTCTTCAGTGGAACCGTTTTCCGTCTATCTCGCTCACGTACTGACTTACGAACAGACGGACGTACAAGACGACAATACCCCATGGCCAAAATCGGCCGAGGGGTAAAAATGAGTATTGAGATACAATGTAAAATCCTCATGGTTAGATGGACTGGAGCTATGCTGGGATGCATCCTCTCATGGCATCATATTGTTTCATGTACCTCCTCCCTAGTATATTACAGTTCTATTTGGTTATCTCCCCTGTCACCTTACAGCTTCAAAACTGTGATATGCAGAGCTCTTTCTGTAGATCGGGGGGAAATGCTTGCAACATTCCATGAATATTTCAGAAGCAGGATGGAAAGAAAACATTTCTGAATACAAGGAATTTATTATGTAAATGATTTGACCACAACTCGATTTTAGAAACTTACCATGAGGGGTAAGCTTAAATAGCGATAATTCCAAAATGTAACTCAACACACATATTTCATGAAAATGTAAATGAATACAGGCAAAGTGAAATATCCCATTATGAGATATGGATCATAATCCATTTTGCATAAAATTAAAGATGGCCGCCAAGATTTCCACCCAATCAGGTCCCAATTCAATAGGCTTCTGGTCCTTGACTAGGCAAATAAGCATACCAAATTTGGAATTCTTCAGTGGAACCGTTTTTCGTCTATCTCGCTCACGTACTGACGTACGGACGTACAAACAGACGGACGACAATACCCCATGGAAAAAATTGGCTGAGGGGTAAAATGAGTATTGAGATACATTGTAAAATCCTCATGGTTAGATGGACTGGAGCTATGCTGGGATGCATCCTCTCATGGCATCATATTGTTTCAAGTACCTCCTCCTGCCAGCACGCCCCTAGTTTTTACAGTTCTATTTGGTTATCTCCCCTGTCACCTTACAGTTTCAAACACAGCTGTGATATGTGATATGCAGAGCTCTTTCTGTAGATCAGGGGAAATGCTTGCAACATTCCATGAATATTTCAGAAGCAGGATGGAAAGAAAACATTTCTGAATACAAGGAATTTATTATGTAAATGATTTGACCACCACTCGAAATTAGAAACTTACCATGAGGGGTAAGCTTAAATAGCGATAATTCCAAAATGTAACTCAACACACATATTTCATGAAAATGTAAATGAATACAGGCAAAGTGAAATATCCCATTGTTTTCTACAATGAATTACACTTATACTGGTATTATTTAATACTAAATTACTGCTCAAACACGCTTTCTAATGAGAATGAGTTAGTCCCACAAAATCACTCAACATGCGCCTCTCAAAACCTGTGGTTTAGCAGACAACATATTTTGAGCAAGAAAGTAGTGCCACTGGAAAATGAAAGAAAACACGCATAAAATTAGATAAATGGAAATGTAACTTAAACATATCAATTTTTTCTGACTACAAGACAGGACCATTAGTCCCTACGGGCCTACATCACCCCGTGAAAAAGATGTAACCACTCAAATATACATACCACCCGTTATCAAAAAGTTGTAGTTTTTTTAGTTGTCATTTGACCCCAAATGATGTGATAATATTGATTACGAACCTTGGTGCTAATTAATACTGCTATCAATGATGAGTGATAAAAATAAAGTTTACACAGATTGCACCATTATTAGCAAAGATATGACTGTTCCAATAAACCGACCTCCTTTTTCGGCAAATGAACCTAGTGTCGATGGAGGATATTTCAATATGTCTAAAGGGTACCACAGGCACGGAAGAAGCAACTGGTGAATGGAGGGGCCACCATCACCAATCCAGGGGCCGCTTGGGCCCAGGTGCTCCAGGGGTCGTAAATGACTGGTGATGCATTCTTGCGTATTTCCGAGCAATCAACTAGAAATTTTCACCTGGGTAAACTCTATTTATTTTGCCTGTTTTGTTGTTTCGCACACCGTCTAGCACATGATGATGTTTGGAAGTATAAATAATTATCATTTCAATTGAAATACGAGCATCTAGTCCGTCATTCAATATTCAGCCATCGTCCTTCAAAGAATTTCTGCCTCCATAATTCAAAGACCTAATTCATATAACAAAGAAAAAGAAATCCTAGTATGCATAACAATGCAAGAGATAACAGTTTTCAAAGATGCCAGAAAGACATCATGATGTTTTAAAAATGTCAAATCTGTATCACTGATCAGTATTCTTAATCCATATCATTTTTCGTTCCAAATTTGTTATCTAGAGATGCATCTCAGTCACACTTTCATTGTGATTGTTCATATGAACACCATGAGCATATGAACACCATGAGCATCTTAAAATACATGGGTTTATAAGGCCCCTAGCTCTGGGGTGCAAGATGAGTCCCTGTACATGTAGCTCACAGATTGTAAATGATAATCCAGATGGTACCAGAAATAAATCCGACAAGCAATGAATACAAATTGTAATTGCTCTTTCCAACCTTAATCACAAAACTGAATTTATTTGATGTCATATTGGAAGTATTTTTGATGATGAACAGGACTTACAGTGACCAGCTTTGTCTCTTCACCTCCTTCACTCGTAATCGATTATCTGTCATAAAGTCCATCAGAATGTCTTCTGTTATATCTTCATATGGATTAACCAAATATATATCCACCAGACCTAAATACAATTAAAATATATATATGCATATATAGTACTGTACATGCCTTATTAATCGTGTGGAAGTATCTTTTGCTATTTCGAGGTGATCGGTTTTTCACAAAAGATAGTTCCTGTGAAGATATCTTCTTACTTTGGCTCTTCGTTGAGCCTATACTGAATACTAGTAAAAGAATCATTCTGAAACCCCTTGTCTTAACTTGTGAATTCAGCATTGTTCCTGTCATCATTGTTGTTATCCTTATATCCGTCATAGCTGTACTGCAGTTAAGATTTATTTTCACTGGAAAAAATAATGACAATAATTTAAATTAAGGTGGTTATCTGTTTATTTAGGAAGCAGAATTAAAGAATGAACAATTTCTTATCTGCGAAAAATGTATGAAAACTTCTTGTGTTTAAGTTGTTGTAACTTTTACGGTCTACACTAGACAGCATGTGGCTTTGATCGGCATACAAATAGTGACAGCAGAACATCAAATAGTTGTCGAGCGAAGGATTCAAACTGAACCACGTCTGGTGAATACCACTTCATCAGTTGAATCATTACAGTAATCATTACTTATCCATTGTCTCCTTACAAGTTGATAGTAGTTTTTACTGATGTGGTCCAGCACAAAGGAGACCTGCATAATTAGATCATAATTGAAGCAGTTCGCTGTGTAGGATTTGCGCCGGCAGAGTTGCACTTTAATGCGGTTCAAAATTAAGGGTTCACAACCGACATAGAGGTATTTGTTGTGTAATAATTTACCGCTGGGACGTCTTTCATCCCGAGTCAAAACCCCGAGATTGCGCAGCAATCGAGGGGTTTTGACGAGGGATGAAAGACGTCCCAGCGGTAAATTATTACACAACAAATGCCGATACGAAGGTTTTGAATCCAATTCTAACCAGGAGATATATTTGAATGTAGAAATAATCAACAAATGCGCAAAACTGATTCTCTCTGAGCGCGGCTGGTACATTTTACCCCCGCCGCAAATACAAGCAGTGTTGCCTAGCTTGCCATAAAAATATATCGTGCAAAACAACTCAGTGATTCTTTCAGTGCAGAGAAATAAAATATTTTATTGATTTTTTATACATATTTCTTGCCCAAGATTAACCACAGAAGTATGAGAACTAATGATCTGGAGGTGGTATTCCCCAGCGTGTATAGAAGTTGACCTACATGTCACGTGCTTGCCATGGATACGGTACCGGGACAGTGACATTTCCAACACGAGCAGGCTCGCGTTTGTCTGCATTTGTGGGCGAAGGGCTAAGAAGAACGAAGTTATATTATATATCTTTCTCATACAGACAAGCGGGCAGTTTAGGGCTGGAAATGGAATCGAGTGCCTTTGCGCTCATTCAGTGTATCACGGAAAGAATGTTACTGTGTTATTGCGGGAGGAGGTAAACGCACTCTCCCTCAACCGTGATGAGCTGTTTCACGAGGCAGTATTTTGTATTCTTGCAAAACCTGTTGCTATGTGAAAGTTTACCCTATTTACAACATGTATTTGCACACGACACGCACAACACAGAAGGTTAGAATAATATTTTTAAGTAAACATTCTCCCATTTATTTTCTGCTGAAGACAAGAAAGATACAACCAGCTGCTGAGGTGAAACCACGAAAGATAATTTCCACAAAGGATGAAGCATTAACAGTTAATATCTATATTTGTATTGGGTGGTCAGATTCACAGGAACATACAATACAAGCTAATTCATGAACATTATCATGACATGAACATGGTGAGAGGTAGTGAACAAGATTTAACATTGTCTTTAACAATTTCTCAGTGTGTGCCTATATGCGAGAGAGCAGTCCCAATAATGCTGCATTTTTATAGTGCTGCCCCATCAAGAACCATGCTGCACACAGACAGAACCTTCCCCTGTCACGCTGGCCTGACACTGGGCCAACCAGTCTTTGATCTATACTCTTCATGCTGAGCACCATGTGGAGAAGCAACTATTGATCTCAGGACCTCTCTCTTGTGATATGAAAGAAACTTGTTTGGAATAACATCAATTAAAACAGTTCGTTAGAACTTTGGTCATAACCATCCCAGGTTAGTTGTTGGTATCTGTACAGAGTTCGATGTAACATGTGTGAGGTATGTAACAAAATACAAAGTGAAATGATTTTTGAGAGAGAAAGAATAAATTGGTCGTCAGCGGGATTTGAACCCACGACCCCGGCTCAACAATATACAAAGTGTGCTATTAAATAGATCAACTTACACTGTGAATCCTCTGTTTTGGCTTTCTTTGGGTCACCAGCACTAACTGAATCCCATCTCCTCTTCAATGCTGTCCTTCCTGTTATTTCAGAATTTTCTACGTGTAAGTAGTTGTCTTATATATACATAACAGGGGTTGAAATGTTCACCTGTCTCTAACAAAAACAGGTCATTTATTAACCTGTCACATACGACAGGTAGCAAAGATATCCTCTAATTTAAATTGATCAAATCACCTCCATATCAATAATGCTTCACGTTGATCAATTTGTATTTGGGTCTGGAAATATCATCAGTTCATATATCCTGGCAATATTGTTATCTTCAAAAGTTATTCATTTGTGAAAAATATTTTGATTATCTTTTTGTACTTCGTCTTTTGCAATAATAGGTATTTGTTTATAAACATCAGTCAAGGATCATAAGTTCAATTCATCACTGCAAATTTGTTCAGGCATCTGTCTGAGGAGACAGACAGACAGGTACATACCCAGAATGAGGTACATACCCGTGATTCTATCAGAAAAGAATCAATAATGCACCTATCCACTCACCACTATCTTCAGCATTATCTTCAACTTGGCCTTCTACATTCTCTTGACCCACCACACCTCAAAACGTAGAAGACATAAATAATTAAACAAGGCATGAATTGAAAGTTATGAAATTTTTTTTATACTATAGTATTTTACAAAGAAAGTTAAAACAGCATGGACTGAATGGTTAATTTCCTTCTACAAGAACCTTTGAATTGAAGGACTTATTTCTTGATATTACGTTGCATGCTAGAAATCTTTGGTCTGAATCAGTTATCAAAGCATGACAACATCAACATTTTAATCCGATAATGGCAGCCAACAATTTTCATTACCAGGATATGAAAAAAGATCAACAACATACATGTATAACCACCCAACATTAATATCTAACATATATCACCGATGAACTACCAAAGAAGAATCATGTTGACTTGTATTGTCTCTTGAATGTGTGAGTCAGTAGAGAACAGTTCATACCTTCCTCATAGTTGACAGTATCGTCATAAGTAACTTCATTGCCATCTTCTCCCCCTCCTTCTACAAAGCCAGCATTTTCCACGCCTTCTACATAGCCAGCATTCTCCCCGCCTTCTACATAGACATCATTTTCCCCGCCCTCCATGTAGGCAGCATTTTCTCCACCTTCGACATAGGCAGCATCTTCCCAGCTGGTGAAGGCATCTGTTTCTGCTCCTTCCTGGTCGACTTCCTCATAACCCTCTACATTTTGACCGCTACTGTCAGCCTCGGTCTCCATCACACTCTCTTCCTGAACAAGCTGGGCAAAATATTAACATTGTAGCAATTACCAGTACTAGCATACTTTTCAATTGGTGAATCTAGTCATTTTTACAGTGTACACAGGCTTAGCATGCTTAAAGCTCAAGATTTCATTGTTATTGTTCTGGTGTAATGGGGGGGGGGGGGGTCTACCAGCTACTGCCAATTTCCATTTGCCTGAATTCATTGTTCATAGAATGGTACATGGTAATGATAAGTACATGTTATGGATGTGAATAATCCCCTTTCACAGCCCAAAATCGATGTTATTTACATCTGTTAGAAAGCCACTACCGGACTCACAAATAACTAAACATAGGAAATGACCTCGGGCAACCCACAAGATATGTTCCCAATATTGTTAGTGGGTTGGAGATTTCCAGATTTATCCTTATTTATCCCAAGGTCATTATTTATTTCCCACAACACTGAAGTTATTATATTACACAACAATTGTTGAGTGGAAGTGAGTGAAGTAACAAATAATTGAAGTAATTCATATTTACCTACATGGACATATATATAATGTACAAAACTGAGTTGATTTTAAGAAAAGTGACAAAAAGCACAGATATACAATGTACCGGTACTATGCCAGCAAAGTTTAATCTCAATATTATAATGACACCTTCCTGATGCCATGGTCTAAACTACAACTACATGTACAGTGGCAGGGATGGAAACCAGTGTCATTGATCAGTTTACATGATGAATTCAGTAAAATTCTCTTGAGGTGCACATAGACAAATAATCCCTATCTAGTACTAGTCAAAAAAAACTTGTCATCTATCTAATTAGCATAGGTCAAATATCTGTCACACTGAAAACAACTTTGACTGGTTCTTCATTTTAGGACACATGGAACAATAGATATAGATTAAAGCGCTTGAAGTTTTGAAATATTGGTTTAATAATGAGAAGGAATCAAATGTTACTGAGCAAAAACGACCGTGTCCTTTTTTACCTCCATTTTAGAGAGCGGGATCTCTCTAACCTGTTAATGCCATGATTTTTCAGGCCATAAATTCTCTTTGTCCAGGTTCCTTATCAGCCATCAAAGTGACTTATCAAATCTTAAATTTTATCTCCCCCGATCCTAAATCTTCAGATCCCACTTCATGACTTAAAACTGCTCTTTTTCAAATGAAAAATATATGTTCTATAACTTTCTTTTACAAATCAGTCAGAAAGTTCTTTAGCTCTAGCTAATGTCCAGGCTTTTCCAAGCAATTTGAGCAAAAATACTGATTTAGAAGGTTTAGAGAAAGTTATTTCTTTTTCAATGCTTTTTTAGGCCCTGTATGAACCCTGAGAACATTGCTCATTTAATTTCTCGTAATTAATTTTGGTTGAAATTTTTTTATAATTACTGTCAATCACTAGACTACTTGAATTACTTGATTTATCATGTTTCCCGTGAGCTGCAAGATGAACACTGACAAAGATGATGCCTATGTATCTCCACTAATGAAGGTTAATTTACCTGGTATTTCCTCCATGTCATCAGGTGCCCAGGCTGAGCTTGGCCAGTTATCCACCATGGTGACATACATGTGGCCAGTGTCAAATTTGGTTAACAGGCCAGGTGTTTTCTGTGTTGTCTGATGTAATGTGAGTAATTGTTTGCATGTGAAAGTTTGACGATATTTTCCAACACATTTGTCCGAAATTCCAATGCAGTTGCAGCATCTTAATTGGGGATGTTACTCTTAGCTTCAGGTCATGGTAGCCTGGCAGTGGTACAATTCCTCCTGCATCGGCAGGCAGCAATAACAGCCATAAAATTCAAGTTCAAATACATATCATGAAGATTCTATCATGCCAGTTAGGCTGAAGGAAGAAGATATGGTAAGCAATCCATGATCATCTCTCAATTTACAGTCGACCCCACTTCATTGGGAGATTTACGATCGAATAGATTTGCTAACTGAATTACAATTTACCCCAGAATCCAGAGAGGTGCAATCTAATTGAAATATGATACGTTGCAGTCAGGAAAACTAGAATGTATGGAATTAATTAGTATTGACGTACATGTACATATATTATCTACATGTAACCTCTCACATAAACTAACCATCAAGTTAATATGGGGGAATATGGAGAAATCAACATCATTATGGGACCAGGCCTTCCTGTATTACCATTGTCACATTTTTCGGAGAATGTATTATCTTCAACTGTGGGAATTTTCGTCCCAGTATGGCTGTATGGCAATAAAGACTTATTTCTCTCCATAGTAACTCTGGGTTAAAGTCCCCCCCCCCCCCCATCAGATTTTGTCAGGCTGACTTAATTAACCTCATTCTTTTGTAACCCAGCCCACGTCACTTAATGTCTCATCTTGGAGAATGCAAACTCAATACAATTAAGGCTACTGTCTTCAATGGGACTTTATTCCCACTCTCCTAGAAATAAAACAGCAAGAGTGCCTGGAAGTGAGAATGAATCACTCTCCTAACCTAACCAAAGAATCCGCAATTGAATATAATTTTGATACACAGATGGCCGCCTCTTGCAACAACTGAATGTGACAAACCGTAAATTCTCTCTCTCTCTCTCTCTTGCATCAATGGCTAAGTTAGATCTTTTTCAGTTAAGGAATCAAGAATTAATATTTCAAAGGAGAAAGAGAAACATAGCTAGCATGGTAAATGCTATGCATAATGCTTGAACATGCAAGGTTTAATTTCAAGTTATGGGAAAACTTTCAAATATATTCAAAAGCCTTATAAATCAGAGCTCTGGACACCCCATCACCTCCCTTACCTGGTAATGGAGTATGCATATAGCCTTTATTTCTCCGCATCAATTACACAAGGTTTCAATTTTAAGCAAGGGAAATCTAATATTCTTTAATAATTGGAACTTGAACACCTTTGTCTTTCAACAGTTTTCTCTTTCTGTCCACATCATAGTTGCAGGTACCAGTACCTCTGAGCATCAATGTTATAATGCTCACACATTTCAAAATCCAAGTCGTTAGAATGTTCAAAGAGCAACATGTCTTACCATCCTCCCCATTGTGTGTGCCATATTCATCATTGTTACAGCAGTGGGCCACTCTTTGATTTATTCCAGGAGTATTCACGCCTTATCAATTATGACTGACACAGGCAGCATTATATTTGAAGTGAACGATTACCAGGAGAGCAATGGTAAAATGTGCCTACTGTCTGTCAAATGTTTCGAGGGAATGAGATTTTCGGCAACATATCAGAGTCAAGTTTTCACAGAGCAGTGCCATTTCACCCATCATTTGAACATCATTAGTGCATTTTCAACCTGGAAATTCATGAAAATCCAACCAAAACATGGGTCAAATTCACCAAAACGAATTTCACCTGGACATTTTTCCATACTGATTCATTATGTCATAGAGGCCAGTCCCAATTAATAATGTTACAAAATTGGAAGCCAAACTTCACTGTGCTTCAAAAATAAGATGCGAGGGATTGGAGATTTTCTTTGAATCCGAATAGATTCCATGAATTTTAGAATATCTGGAAATTACCGGAAATGACATTCCCTCGAAATGTGAGGCAGACAGTAGTACACCTTTACATGCTATTATATTCTAGTGTCTGACAAGAGAATGAGTTACACATGTGCAGCCTGATATCGTGATATGTTGTTGATTGGCTAATGCATAGTACGTAGTCATGCACAGACAGGCTCTGTGCTCAGGGGTTTCTTCAATATTCTGGGCTGGGGGAGGGGCAGTCAAATGGTAATAATTTATGGCTCTAACAATGGGGAGTTGATAACACACACAGTGAACATCCAATCAGCACTGATAAAATACTCGTAAATCCCAGAGTTCGATATTCTGACACGTACGATGGAGCTGAGCTCTATGCAGCCATCACAATTCAGAAAGGTCACCTCGGCAAAAATAATGTCTTATTAAAATATTCCTATTTAACAGCATGTTAAATATTGCTGAGGTGAACTGATTATGCCACGGCATTTACCTCGGCAATTGCTGAGGTGAATTGCGTGGGCGGTCTATGATCACATCGTGATCAAATATATTAGTGATCACATAATGATCAAGCATGTCAAGGTGACACAGGAAACCGATCCCTTCCGCGTTCCAGCAAACATCTTCAAGAAAATTCCCTGAAATAGAACTAAAACCAATTGAATATTTGTAGGCAACATTCACATGGCGGAATAGTAACAATACTGCAGATTTATCAGCCAAAAATCTGCTGTTGGTTTTTCAACATTGTACACAAGCAACCATGCTTCATATTGATATTGCTATTTAGCATGAACATTGTCATTGGGCAATCCATTGTTTTCACAAGGTACAATCATGTTGGCATCAGATAGATTGGTTATGTACATGTACATTCCTCCAGATGCCAACAGTATGGCTTCCATCAGTGGTCACATATGGCAATGTATGATAGTAAGCAAACTGGCGACACATCCTGAAAACAAGAAAACATGGCCTGGCCAAACATGTAAATAGCGGAGAAAATACAAGAGCGGTACCAGTACTCACGGTACTGTATGCTGTGATACATATAAATCCAGGATATCACAACATATAAATCCAGGATATTACTAAATATAAATCCAGGATATCACTACATATATATATCAGGACATCGCCACATATGAATCCAGGATATCACCACGTATAAATCCAGGACATCACCACATATAAATCCAGGATATCATGACGTATAAATCCAGGATATCACCAAAATCCAGGATATCGCTACATATAAATCCACGATATCACCACATCTTGGGTGGCTTCAAGTGAAAAATACAACACATGCAAATGAAGTGTAAAGTCTGTAATGTGAAATGGTATGTGTCGTTTTGGCGGTCCTGTCAGCTTCTGAAATCTGAATAGAAATTATATCACAATCATTATCAAACAATACCGGTACATAAAATACTAGGGACTAAAGGATTGTAACAATACCAATGTAGTACAGATAATATTTGCTTGAAATAGTCCTTTCTTATGTTAAAAAAAAAGTCAGGGCCCCTCATACCATTTACATGTATAAATTTTGCCTGAACTTCATCCATAAGAAGAACCCCAAATGCAGCCTCAAATTGATCTACAATTGTCAATAAATAGTACTGAACCACTATTTTTCCAATGTAGTAGTTATGGAAAATATAAACCAAAACATAATCGTGCATTTGGGGTTCTCATACTTAAGGGAGTAGAGGACGTTCATTTCCCTGCTCTTATGGGGTGATTTGTCGGATTTTTCAAAACAAGCTGAATTTCCTAACAAAAGTACGCAGACATCTTAAAATGGAATAAAAATCAACAAAAGACACAACACAACCATTTATGCGTTCTACTGGTGGGTCGATAGTGTGATGGGACGGACCAAAAAATTGGCATTTTAAATTCAACGGTTGGAGGGTGCAAAGTGCTCCATAGGTTAAAAATTATTCCTCCGGAATACCCCCAAATTCACTCCTATTCACTTTCAACAAAAAGAAAACTTCTGAATGGCTAATAATTGGAACTTCAATAATATTCTCCACACCCACCCCGATTCCCCACCCCCACCCCCTCTTGGAAATAGGACTGAAAAGGCTCAGTTTATCTGTTATACCGCTAATATTTTCTAAGAAAGTATGGTGTCCCCCTGTTTTTATTACATATTTAACAAGCAGTATATGTGTTTAGTATTATATAGCAAAATGGGAAAAATCTGACCCTGGGAAGTTTGATTTATTGAGCATCAAAGAAGAAAAAATCCAAATTTCCCTATGTATTCAGTGTTATGGCTTTTAAGTGGTATACATGCTTTTGGCGACCATATTTTTTTAACGAGTATGGTGACCCCCTATTTTTTTTCCATGGATCATCTTCTCCTAACCTGATGAAAAAATCCTGAAATTTAAAAAAAAAATCAACCTCTAGAAATGAACGTCCTCTACTCCCTTAACAGAGTTAAGTCAGATTGACAGTCACATTCACTATAAGTTACGTAGTAACGTACAAAATAAATGTACATCTGAAATAAGTATTTTCAATTTTCTTCTTTCTATATATCTTCGGATTCTTCGTGTCTAGACAGACAAGTGGGTGAATATTCATGACCATACTCTAAGCCATTGGGAAGAAATCGCCAAATGACTAACAATTTAGATTTTCGGGCATAAATCCCCAATCTCCCTCAATCAACCCGGCCGTGAAATTAACATTTGTGTTGTTGTGGTTGTTGTTCGATCAAACAAGCAAGCAGAACGATCTGATGGGCCGAGCAATTAAAACAATTTTTTAAAGACCTAGCTTACAACAGCTTTCTTCTTCTGTCCTTTTTGGTGTACTATAGTAGGTCTTGACGTCACCGCAGACGTCAAAGAACGCAAAACAATCTCCCTCCCAAATTTCCCAAGTTGTTGTTGTTGTTCTGGAGAGTGTTTTGTTAAAATGTTGGAATGTACAAACTACAAAATACGAAACCGGACTTTACAATGACCACCGGAAACGGACTTCGAACTTCAGCAAATGTGATAATTCGGGCGGAAGCGCAAAATTAATACAAATTCCTTTGTTTGTCAGACAATGACATTTCGGTGCGCGATATTTCGACACGAAGTGGTGGGTACGGCATTTCGGCATGCGACATTTCGGCAACTTTATTTCACAATGAATCACAGACCAAAATTTGATAAATATGAAGATTTTCTATTTATTTTTTTAACATACAGACAAACTATAGGGCGAGTACCACTATGTTCAATTTTGTAGTGATTGCCGAGATGTCAAAATGATTCAGAATTTAGCACGTGAGTCAAACCATTAGAACAGTCAAATGCATATGCATGTTACATGAGTAGTAGGGAAACGTGAAATCTATTAGCATCGAGGGGTGCAGGTTGGCGGTGAAAAAAATGGTGGGTGGTGTGAGCGCGTTAGGTTGAAGATTAAACATCATTTTCGGTCGCGTGACCGAGTAGATGCAAAACTAGGATTTTTCGGGAAAATGCGGAAAGCGGTCTTTGCAATCAAAAAATGTGAAAACCCATAGACAATTAAATTTCAATATATGCCCTGCTTGGTCCAAAGGGGTCATGGAGGGTCTCGTATTAAAGCTCTCGTGGAGAAGACTACGAGATGATTTAGACCGGAAATGTCATGGTGCGCAAGCTCAGTCGAGAAGTAGTGAAAGATGGCATTTCAGGAGTGCGCAGGTGCGTGTTTAGCCGATCTAGCTTTTGTCACCTCACTGCGCAGTGCAGGGTCTCGCCTTTTAGCGCACGGTATGTTGACTACGACTGGGGTGGTTTGAACTGGAACTGACGTCATAGTGCACATGTGCAGTCGAGGATTAGTAGAAAAAGTTGAGGATCATCATTACTCTAAATATGTCGTATTGTACGTCTTGAAGCTCTTGTCCTGCAGACTACGATGGAAGTGGTTTTGATCTGAGGGACGTCTTGGTGCGCATGCGTAGTAGAGAAAGAGGACGTATTAATTACGGGTGTGCAGGGGCGTGTTTGGGAAATAGATGGTGTAATTATATCACCTCATCCGAGGTTTATTTCAGTATTATTCGAGGATGCGCACTCAGCTCGTCTCTCTCCATGCTCTATGCTCGTGTAAAGCATCGGGCTGATAAATCGTGTTCTAGTCCTCTGAGATATGAGTTAGTAATCACTGAATACCATACATAGGGAGTACGACATGGTGTCAGAAGTCAAATCGTCGCAGCTGCACACGCCAGATATATTTAAAATTGATTGATCAGAAGTCAAACGGCTTGTATGCCCACAAAGGAACCTTCGGCTTCGAACAGGAAAAACACCTCAAACCAAGCTGTACAAGTCTGTCAAGACAGACCGCGTGGTTTTGTCTGCAGGCCGCTAAATTGGAAAGATATCCAGATTGATCGGCGGGCGAGATGGCTAAATTTTTTTTGAGGAAGTAGATAATCCTCCATTGTGGTTTTTCTATTAAAAGGCATGAATGACTTAGGTTTTCTTCGCGTTCCTGTTTTCCAAATGTACTATTTGTGTTTTATATAAAAATACACTGACGATTTGGGAAACCTCCATGTCTCTGATTCCGGAAACAGAAGTTTTTTCCCTGAAGCTTGGAGAATCGTAATTTAGAGTAAGATTCGCACAGGTGGTGTTGAAAACATTAAGATCCAAATTACAACACATATAAGGGAGTGGGAAGAGGTGCCGACATACTGACTGCGTCACATGACTTCACAGAATAGCCTTCTGACTAACCTATTCTAAAGCACATACCAAGAATCTAACGATTCGTGATATGTGTTGTATCTCAGGTACGCTTTTATTGTACCTGTTCATGTGGCAACTTGGATGATATGACCACACGGCCCCTAGCACCGGCATAAGCGGTATTAGATACAAATCTAGAGAGCTATGATGGAAATGCTCTGACAACTCGTATACTGGTAATTGGTGAGCTGGTTCTTATACAACTGGTCACGAAAAAAAAAGGAATATCATGAAAGTACTTTTCGTGAAATCCTCCATGGGTCCGGTTCCCAGATTTTATCAATGTCGTGGTGAACATCATAATATTGGAAATTTGGAATATTGGAAGCAACCGGAGTTTGTGGCACTGTGAACAATTATTGTGTTATTAACTGTAGATCAGTCGAACCAAGCAAAAATGGCGTCCCAGGGTTTTGTACCTCCATCGATGAACTGGGAAGTTGAATACTTACCTGATGGATTCACAAGGTTCAAACAGTACTGCAGTTTAGTATTCCAAGGGCCATATCTTCGGAAAACAGAAAAAGAGAAGGTCACATACGTCCTATTATGGGTTGGCAGAACTGGTGTAGATATATATAACAGTTGGCTGTGGGATACCCGAGAGGATTGGTTCAGATTAGATGTTATTTGGCAGAAATTTGAGAAACATCTGGAGCCAAAAGTGAATAACAGTTTAGCTAGACACGAACTAAATCAGTACAGATAACTACAAGCGTCTAGTCCGTCATTCATAATCCAGCCGTCGTCCATTAGAGAATATCCGCGTCCATAATCCAAAGACCTATTCCATTTTCCATATAACAGTATTAGTACCAAATTCAAAAAGACAATCATAGTATACATAAACATAGGCTTGTTTCCTGCAAGAGAGAAGTGGTCAATAGTTTTCAATGATGCCGGCAAGACATCATGATGTTCCAAAAATATGAAATCCGTATCGCTGATCAGTATTCTTAATCCATAATATTCGTTGTAAAGTCGTCATCTAAAGAATGATATATCTCAGTCACGCTTTGATTGTGACTGTTCATATGAGTACCATGAGGATCTTGAAGTACAAGGGTTCATACGGCCCCTAGCCCCGGGTTAAGCGGAATTAGACACAAGTTACGAAACGTAGCGCCATAGATCTTGCACGCTACGTTCGTATTTAACTATCAGCATGCGATATGTATCGCCAAATTTGAGAAACTTTGAGTGAAGGCGCTTGGTGGAATAGCCCTGTTTTTTAAGTTTCTGCACCAATGTTTTGTGACGTTGATTAAAATCGTCGCATTTAACACAGGATCTAGCAAATGCTACTAAGCGAGATATGTATACGCCATATGCAGGTCCCACTGGAATATTACTGTCCAGAAAGGGATAGTTTACGATGTCGAAATTGTAATCATCTCTTTTGTCATAAAGTCGACGAGAGAGAATGCCCGCTTCATTTTTATAGAGATATAGGTCTAAATATGATGTGCCTGTAGGGTTATCTGTAGTTTCCTTCAAAACCAGTGAAGGTGGATATATATCCTTCACTGCGTCATTTATATAGCGATTATCCACAGCGAGAAGATCGTCTATATAGCGTTTGGTGAATGAGAAGGAACGGGCTTTTGAATGGATCGGTTTTTGAAAGCGCCTGCATATAGTCATATTCATAAGAGAACAGATACAGGTCAGCCAACAGGGGTGCACAATTAGTACCCATTGGAATACCTATATGCTGCTGATATATATTGTGTTGCCAAATTTCACATAGATATTTTTAATGAGAAATTCAAGCAACTCTATAAACAAAGAAACATCCCATGAATGATATCTCTTGTATGTAGTCGAGCTAAAGAATGCTTTATGGCTTCCGACATTTAATATATCTACGATCAGTTTTCTTGAACACAGATACTATTAATGAAC
>JAVTVY010049014.1:0-24919 GCA_036873755.1 Hanleya hanleyi | reverse complement strand
CGGACGTTCGCTGGTCCCACCGCCCACCAAGGCGATCCCGATGGATATGAAGTCGGGTATGTACGGACTCTACGTCTACTCGGACGTGGTGGACAACCACATCGTGGGCGATATCAACACACCTCTGTTACGGGTGGTGCCCATTAAAAAGTTGTATGGAGATCAAGTCACCCACAGTTTCACCCACATGCTCTACCTGCCCGTACGACAAACCCACATCAACACGATCACAGTGGATATAAGAGATGACACGGGACGACCGGTGGCATTCGAACGCGGGAAAGTGGTGGTGACACTTCATTTTCGACAAGCACGTGCTCCCCACTTTGTATAATGAAAGTACCTTACGAGTGCGATGCACGCAGCTATATGGACTATTATGCCCAACAGGCCGGGGGTGGCTTTCCGGTGTTTAGTGGTGCACGCATGCAACGTGGACATGGACTGGGGAACATACTCGGGAGCATCGTCAAAACGTTCTTGCCCTTGGTGACGCGTGGGGTGAAAGCAATCGGAAAACAAGCGGTACGCAGTGGACTGCAAGTGGCCGGTGATGTCTTGGGGGGTACGGCACCCAAAGAAGCCTTGAAACGGCGGGCCAAAGAAGCGGGAGGCGTCTTGGTGGCCAAAGCACAACGCACCGTAGGGAATAAAAGACCTGCCCTACCGAGACCACGCACCAGTCGACGACCGACCCAGCGACGACGCACATCGAAGACCCGGGATATCTTTTCTTAAAACATGTCCTTGATCCACGCCGAGTCCTGCCCCTCCACCAACAGTGAATTTGATTTGTGGACCGTCCCGCCCACACAGACCAGTGCCGAACAAGGATTATGGGTGGAGGATCTCCCGCTGTCCAGCATCAACGCAACAGGGCCCATCGAGTTCACCATCAGTAATGCGGATACGGCCTATGTGGATTTAGCCCATACCTACTTGTATGTGAAAGCCAAGATCGTCAATGGAGATGGCACCAGAATCGCCGACCAAGCAACGGTGGGCTCGACGAATCTCTGGCTGCACTCGATGTTTCAACAGGTGGATATATTTCTCAGCGACAAACTCATCAGTGACTCGACCAACACGTACCCCCTATCGAGCCTACATCGAGACGCTGTTGTCGCATGGGCGAGAGGCTAAAAAATCTCAACTGACAGCCGCTTTATTCTACCAGGACAAAGCCGAGCACATGGGCGCAGAGAACGACAATACGGGATATAGCAAACGGAAGGCTTTGACCGCGAACGGCGTCTCTGTGGATATGATGGGTCGACTGCACGCAGACATGTTCATGCAAGACCGATACCTCTTGAACAAGATCCCCATCAAAATCCGACTGATACGGGCGCCTCCGACCTTCGCCTTGATGGCCACTAACGTAGACGGGCATGCAGCTGACTATAAGATTGTCATCGAAGACGCAGTCCTGTATGTCCGAAAAGTGAAACCGAATCCAGCCGTTCAATTGGGACACATGAAAGCCTTGGAAACAAAACCAGCCCAGTACCCTATCCGACGTGTACAAACCAAAGTGTTCTCTGTGTCTGCTGGAAATATGAGCGCCAACAAAGAAAACCTGTTCCTGGGGGAACTACCCAAGCGATTGATCCTGGCCTGTGTGGAAAATACCAGTTTCAGTGGAGCCTACCCAGAGAATCCGTTTGACTTTAAACATTTCGGCATCAATTTTGTGGCCCTGCATGTGGATGGACAACAGGTGCCAGCCACGGCCTTAACCCCGAACTTTGGGCGCGCGAATTTCATTCGAGCCTATCAGAGCCTGTTTACAGCCACCGGTCAAATCAACCAGGACGAAGGGAATTTCATCAGTCGGGAGGACTACGGGAACGGATACACGTTGTTCTGTTTCGATTTGACCCCCACCTTAGAGAACGACCATCAGCTGGCCCTGGCCAAGCAAGGCAATTTACGGTTGGAAATCCACTTTCTACGGGCCCTCCGGAGCACCGTCAATGTGATCTGCTACGCCGAGTTTGACAACATCATTCAAGTGGACAAGGCGCGCAACGTGCTGTGTGACTTCTCCACCTAACATGGATACAGACCAGATAACCACCGTGCTGGAGAATGACCCAGAGACACGTATGATGTTTCAAGGGGTGTTCGCCCGAGATGTGTTCCCATTAGACCGTGTGTATCCTGCTGCTTACGTTCTCAACACGGACCCGATGGATCGGCCCGGTGAACATTGGGTGGGCGTGTACTTGACAGAGCAGCAGGGCGAATACTTTGACCCGTACGGCCTGCCACCCCTCCATCCCGATTTAACAGACTTCATGGATCAAGGCACAGAGACGTGGTCTTGGAGCAGTCAAACGTTGCAAAGCCTGACCAGTAGCGTGTGCGGACAATATTGCTTGTTTTACCTGTACCATCGATGCCGGGGAAGACCCTTATCTACCATCGTACAGATGTTTGACGAGTACCCCAAGGCCGAGGACCGCGATGTACTCGTATATGACTGGGCTGCCCATCATTTCAATGTACAAGCCCCGTTCTGGGCTTGAATTCTTTCAATGTACACACGCCCGCTGTTCTGGGCTTAAGTTTACAAGCCCCCCCCCCCCTGTTCTGGACTTCAATGTACAAGCCCATTGTTCTGGGCTTCAGTTCTTTCAATGTACAAGCCCCTTGTTCTGGGCTTCAGTTTTCACGTGGTTGTTCTCACGTTGTTGTTGTTCACTGAATAAAAAAAATGGTATCTCACCAAAAAAAAACCCTGTCTTGTGTGTTTTATTCATAATGCATAAATGCCCAATGTGGAGATTCAGTCAAACTGAAATCAGTGGTGTAGGATGGGGTCAAAATGTAACCCATCAATGTTAGAATGCAAGAGTACTATAGTAAAATAGACAGCCAATGAAATCAGCCCACAGACCAAGTACGTGTTTTGGTCTAGGTTTGGAGCGGGCATTTCATTGAGGTGCGTGTAAAGGAAGACGGTGAGTGAAGACTCGTCTAACACGTATAGATGAAGTTTATTACTATGGAGACCTTGGACCGTTTGACCTGGATGTGACCTTTGACCTTTTGACCCGACATTCATCCGCGCATTGCCGGTGATGACGCGCGCGCGCGCTGCGGCCGGAGATCACTCCCGCGCGCGCGCGCTGGGGGGCCGGGCCGGGCCGGGAAAGTTGGAGGTAGTGTTTGAGCATTCTGAAAAAACCGGAAGTGACGTCACACACACTTGCGCAGACCCACCAAACCACGTGAATGTTAGTCCAGGTGGATGCTCCCCCACCTAGGATTCACATGGATACCTCACTCGACCCAATAGGCCCATGAGGGGCTCGCCTAGACCCCCAAAACGTCTATTTCCATACCCTTGGGCTACCGCGCATGCGCAGAATGACGATATTTCAACCCCACATCCACGCCATCAGAGGCTCCATTACATAGGCTTCACATGGATACCTCACACGATCCATTCGAACCGTGAATAGCCCATCTCTAACCCAAACACACCCACACCCACACACACCCAAAATTGCCTGCTTTCTATACTACGGGCCAGGCTGCGCATGCGCAGAGTATTGACAACGTACGAACCATTAGTGTAGTCAAGTGCTCCTGCATGAGAGCTTCAAAATAAGACCTCATATGACACCATTGGACCACCAGGGACTCACCTAGACTCCAACATGTCCACCCCGTATGGATTTATACATACATTGGGCTTATATCCCAGTATATGGGTATATATGGGTCTATATGGGGCTATAGACAGACCTCGAACTTTTTTCAAAAATTTCACCGTTTCGTGCCGGGACACTTCCTATCATGTTTGTCTTGACGAGACTAAGAAAACAAATCCAAACAACCATACCGCGAATGTCTAGAAGTAGGTTTCACAGTGGGACAAACATTGGTCCTATACCCCTAGTATGGGACTATATGGGTCTATATGGGTCTCAGTGACTTTTTTCAAAAATTTCACCGTTTCGCTCCGGGACACTTCCTATTATGTTCTAAATGACGAGACTAAGAAAACAAATCCAAACAACCCTACCGCAAATGTCTAGAAGTAGGTTTCCCAGTGGGACAAACATTGGTCCTATACCCACAGTATGGGACTATATGGGTCTATATGGGTCTCGGTGACTTTTTTCAAAAATTTCACCGATTCGCTCCGCGACACTTCCTATCACGTTTGTCTTGACGAGACTAAGAAAACAAATCCAAGCAACCCTACCGCAAATGTATAGAAGTAGGTTTCCAAGTGGGACAAACATTGGTCCTATACCCCCAGTATGGGACTATATGGGTCTCCCTGAACTTTTTTCAAAAATTTCAACGATTCGCTCCGCGACACTTCCTATCATGTTTGTCTTGACGAGACTAAGAAAACAAATCCAAACAACCCTACCGCAAATGTCTAGAAGTAGGTTTCCCAGGATGATCCTATACACCCCATACTCCATATAGGCATTTTCCCGTAATTTAGGATAAAGTCCGTGTTCCGTATTTTTTCAGGAAAATTTTTACATACACCCACCCTGGAACTAGAGGGAGATAACTCTATTGATAGGCAAGCACCGTTAAGCCCGGCGACCTATATACCCCCCATACCCCATATAGCAATTTTCCAGGATTTTTCGATAAAGTCCGTGTTCCGTTTTTTTTTCAGGAAAAATTTTACATGCACCCACCCCATTGACTTGATGCCCCTTCACATAGGCTTCACATTGTTACCTCATACAACTCCATCGGCCCATTAGGGGCTCCCCTAGCTCCAAAACGTCTATTTTCATACCCTTTGACCACCGCGCATGCGCAGAATACCGATATTTCAACCTCACACCCAGCCCACCAGATGCCCCTTCACGAATGCTTCACTTTGATACCTCACTCGACCCCATTGGACCATTAGGGGCTCCCCTAGCTCCAAAACGTCTATTTTCATACCCTTTGGCCACCGCGCATGCGCAGAATGGTGACAACGCTCGAGCCACTAGTCCAGTCATATGCCCCTTCACGAAGGCTTCACATGGATACCTCATACAACTCCATCGGCCCATTAGTGGCTCCCCTAGATCCCAAAACGTCTATTTCCATACCCTTTGGCCACCGCGCATGCGCAGAATGGTGACAACGCCCGAGCCGCTAGTCCAGTCCGATGCCCCTTCACGAATGCTTCACATTGATACCTCATATGACTCCATCGGCTCATTAGTGGCTCCCCTAGCTCCAAAACGTCTATTTTCATACCCTTTGGCCACCGCGCATGCGCAGAATGCCGATATTTCGACCCCACCGCCAGCCCATCACATGCCCCTTCACGAATGCTTCACTTTGATACCTCACTCGACCCAATCGGTCCACTAGGGACCCACCTACGTGACAAAACGTCTATTTAGGTATTCACCGTATACATTAACACCATGGGGAAGAACCCCAGACAAACAAGTCTATACATGTCCATGTGACGGATTTGAAAAAAATACTCTCCTCAGTCTGGGAGCAAAATGGCGGCATGCCGCCATCTTGGACCCACCAGTCTCATGCCGCCATCTTGGACCCACCAGTTTGGAATGGCCGCCGCCATCTTGGACCCACAGAACGCCGCCATCTTGGACCCACCAGTGTGGGATATAATGGCGGCAGGCCGCCATCTTGGACCCACCAGTTTGGAATGGCGGCATGCCGCCATCTTGGACCCACAGAACGCCGCCATCTTGGACCCACAGAACGCCGCCATCTTGGACCCACCATCTTGGACCCACAGAACACCGCCATTTTGGACCCACAGAACGCCGCCATCTTGGACCCACCATGTCCAAAGGTCACGCCTCATTCACCCCAACCGGAAGTGACGTCATATGCAAATTTCTGAGGTCAAATTTTACTCGCTTCTGATTGGCTGTCACCTCCCCGTGACCTCCCCCAATATGCAAATTTCTGAGGTCAATTGGACTCAGATAGGGTAGACGCTACTACTATAGTATCATGCACAGATGTAGCTGTTCTGTCTAAGAATCCAAGCTTTGAAATGCTGTTCCAGATGATCATATCTCCTAAGGCCAAACAATAACCTCATCTTTCGAAACCTTCCTTTCCTGTACTATGTACACAATGTAATGCAACTTTGTGACACGCTACACAACATAGCAGAAAGAACCAATCTAGCTACAACTGTTCGTATCAATAATGCCTTCAGTTGATAGTCACACGCTTCGTTCATTGATCTTCGTGTGCTATAATCCGTACCGTATAAACGTTCATTTTCATGCTCCTCATCGATTATTTTCTGGAAGCTAATTCCTTCTCCTCCACGCCTGTCGCTTTTATTGAAGTTCGCAGTGCTAGTGATTAGCTGTACACGAGCCGTTTTCACAGTGACTCCGTCCTCCTCCATATTACGGTAGACGCCATGTTGAATGTATTTGGGCCACTACGCATGCGCACTTGGATTGACATGGAAAACATGGCGTCTACCGTCATATGGGGGAGGTAAGTGCTAACTTTAAACTTGGTCAACCGTTAGACGATTGTTGGATCTCTTGTCTTTTGAGTAGCCAGGTCCCTGTAATTCAGTCACAGACTTGAATAACCATCTTCGCTTACCCAAGTCTAACACTACACGTGTTGCCTTGGCTGAACCACATTATCTGATCAGAATACAGGTCTGGTGCATTTGCGTACACTTCGCCATCCATAAGATGGCTTGCGAATCATGTGTCTCCATTATGGCGGAGCGATATCCGGTGTTTTACCGGATTCTGTTCGGCCTTCATCCGGCGGAGAACAGACTCGAAAACTCTGATAAATTACAGGTTTTCATACATACCTCGGAAACAGATAATGCCTGCCAAATTTGATTGGTTATTCGAAGGAAATTAACATCAATTACAAGCGTCTAGTCCGTCATTCATAATTCAGCCGTCGTCCATGAGAGAATATCCGCGTCCATAATCCATAATCCATAATCCACATCCACCCACCACTTGCCATATTTGGAGATCACACGGGCAGACATCAAAGAAAATCCTAGCTGCTCGGTGTTGGCAAGCTCCTATCTTGATTGGCTATACGACATCACGTGCGTTTCCCGGTCTGAACAGTTTACTCTATTCGTTAAGTCAAGGTAAATGACGGAACGTTAATGTAGTATTTAACTTGAAAATGTGAAGATGATGAATAACCAGTCGGGGCGATACGTCAGTGTAGGCGTCCCATCCGACACTCAGTAT
Source organism: Hanleya hanleyi (assembly GCA_036873755.1). NCBI lineage: Eukaryota > Metazoa > Mollusca > Polyplacophora > Lepidopleurida > Hanleyidae > Hanleya > Hanleya hanleyi. Next base: position 17,702 of record JAVTVY010049014.1, on the reverse strand, counting down.
TCAGCCGTCGTCTACAGGAAAATTTCCTCCTTAATAACCGAAATAGGCTTCATAGACAGACAGATACTATCATTTCCAAACAGATAAAAAGTAAAAAGGAAATTCTTAACGAGAGAGAAGTGGTCAATGATTGGAGACCCTGGGACCCATGAATATTCGACGACACGCCATTAAATTGTACTGATAATATTAATGTAGACGGTTTATCATTCAGATTCCAATTTTCCAGAAAATGGTCCTCGTTTAGATTTTTAGATTACCAATAATTTCTAGGTTTTGTAACATGTAATCAATCTTTAAATAGATGTTTTGTAACCTTTCAAACATGTTTTAATTTTTATCTGTTTCGTTCCAGCATTTTAATGCAGTACAATATACATGATCGGTAAGTTCAAAGTCAGGCCGGAATTAAAACAAAATGAGATACAGTTGAAATATCTTTATGGACGACGGCTGACTGTTGAATGTCGGATCTGACGCCTGCTATCATAAATACATGAGGGACAGTTCATCAAGGAGTAGCCTACATCTGGGTCTCTTACACCGGCTCAAGCGAAATCACATACACGAATCGGATAGCGGTGATGATATCATAGTTCTGCGAACCTGTCCGATGGAAATTGTGGACTAAAAGCAAATGAAACTGTTAATGGTAAACTCAGCCGCAAGCGACAACACCGGATTCCAAACAATTGGCAAGAGTGGGTATTATATCGGACCAACTACTAGCGGAAGGACTACACAGCGTAATAAGTAATAAAATCAGAATTGGCATGCTCCAAAACCAACGAACATATTTTATCAGAGACAGAATTGGTGATGGTACTCTGATGGTTTCACATTCAAACTCATACCTGATTACCTATAAAAAAGTAAATTCGCAGTTGATATTGGCAACAGCATTCCGATTGCAAAAGGTGCAATCTTTGTTTCTAGCGAAGGACTCGTGGAAATGTTCATGAATGCGAAAATCGAGCTCTGTATACCAGAAAACTTATACTTGTTAGTTTTCTCTGCGTTAGTCACTCACATGTGGTAATTAACTAATTAGGCCCGTAGTGAACATATTTGTTTCACAACCACGCCAGTGTGGCCGAAGGTCATCAATCAGGTATGCCAAGTTACACATTAATAATTCTAATGTTTAGTAGAAAGTTATGAATATGACGTAATCCAATATGACCCCCAAATAGTTACCAATCGGAAAACCGAACATCGTTTTCATGCCTCCATATCATTCAGCACTGTTCCATGTAATTTCAATGCGATCGATTAACTCGATCGATTACCCATTTTCTTCGTAACGGAGATATTGTTCAGCTCCAAAACTCTTTAATAGCAATGTTTCTTCATTAGTGGACAGGATCAATTTTCCGGAAATATTAACCATCATGGCATTTTTCATTAGCGGCTGACAAGACTTACCTTGTATTTTTTAGCGTTGCTGAATTCGAACCAGGTGCCGGAGACGATTTTGAGATTTTAACCCTCTAATCTCAATTTCAAAATGGCGAGACCAGGATGTTCTTGTATAATTTCAAAGGTAATTTCTACGAATCATATTCCCCATACTGGAATTAGTTGAAAATAATTCATTGTAATAAAGTATTGTGTCAATATCTCTGACCCTATCTGAAGCGTGATCGGTAATCCGAGATCTCATCAGGTTTTTTTTTTTTGGTTATACATCTGTCCTGAATACTTTCATTACATTTGCGTATGAAGCTGGGACACTCGACCATTATATATCAGCATGTTCTAAAGAAAAATGCAGCCAAGCTTTAAACAGACAATGATGTCATAATGACGTAAAGCGGCGTACAGTTGCAGATATATTTCACTATATTTGTTGGGGTGGGGGTATTTAGGGTCTATATTTTATATCTAATTCAAGGTATTTTTAGTAGCTCGGACTACATATATCACAAGAGCATTACCAGAACATAGCTTAGTATTCATGGATTATTTGAGCATAATTGAATTATTACTGGTGCAAAAATTAATGGTGAAATGTAAAATGGCGGACATGTGGGGTCATGTAAAACTTGCAGGGGTTTTTTGGTTTCTGTTTAAATTAAGGTATTCTCAGTAACTCAGAGTACAAATCTGGCAAGATTGATCATTTCACAGCTTAGCATGTTGAGCCCATTTGAATAATCTTGAGTATGCCGTACATACTCGATTATTTATATAGTGCACATCCTTGGTTATAAATGTATAGTGTACATACTAGACTATATATAGTGCACATGCTCGACTATACATGTATAGTGTACACACTTGACTAAAAATATGGAATATACATTCTCGGCTACATATGTCTCGTACATGTACTCAACTATACATGTAGAATATACAAACTCGACTATACATGTATATTGTACTTACTCGGCTATACATTTATTGTGTACTTACTCGGCTATACATGAAAAATATACACACGCAACTATACATATACTATGTGCATAACGGACAACTGGGTCAATATTAGCAGTTGAAAATAACTGTACCGTTACTCAGCTTGGTCATTGCACTGGAAAAACTAACTGGAAAATGTCCCGCTCCTAGTAAAATGGAATAAAACCCCCACAAATGTCGCTGGTAAAGTTTGCTCAGTCGGACGAACTGTGGACGGTTTTGAACACATAAATAAACAAAGTGCTATAGAGGAAAATACCGATTGCAAACAATATTACAAATATTGTTTTTGATTACAATATACCCAATAAACCCAAAATACACTGAATTGAATGCGAACAGATCGATAAAGATCTTCTTTTATTGTAGTTAAACTCATTATAATGCGTACGTGGCCATTGACAGCTGAACATGTGTAATGTTATGTCTGTGGTTAAAATTATCGGTGTGTAAGTATCGGGAGTGCTATAACATGAATCCATTAAATGTAATACCCTGTCAAAAGTCACGTAGCAATAACCATTGTCATTTGATTTCATTAAAGTTAATGTCAAGCCGTACTTCTGCAATTTTTCTCTGTGGGTGATCTGCTCCGAAAAAGTTCTATGGACGCGTTTTGGTTCTGTTTTCCTTTGACCCCAATCAACGTCACAAAATATTTTACCAGGCACATTAACTAACCGTATCTGAAATATGATTATAAATATCAGATAATTGCGGTGTGCAGATTTAATATTCCGTGGTTCCTGAATGCAGGTTTCAGAGATTCTCAACGCTGTATTACAAGCTGGCATACTATCGTGCATTTCATATCAATGCGCTATATATATATAGTCATTAAACATTAAAATACGTTAAAGCAATCCAGACTTTGACTTTTAACAAATATACGTTAAAATATATAAAATTATTATATTTATTAGAGTGTCTCCCTATATAAATTGTAATGAGATAAAACTGCATATTCCTCGGGCACGTGGGTGTATATTGCCCGCTGAAACTGCATATTCCCCCCCCCCCACCCCTGGAAGATACACTAAAGGGAGTTAATTACAACAGAGTTCGCCCGTTCTCTTGATCGCGCTGCAAACAGCCGATCACGCAGCAGTTCAATCTGATTAAAACTCAGACTGTCCGAGAGAGGAGCGGTTATTAAGTCTGAGTTTTAATCAGATTGAGAGCAGTTCGTCGAGTTGATTTTAGCTGCAGAATACAACAGAAATAAATTCCCCCCGGCCCCACATCTAACTGTAAGTAGAATCGTACCCAATCACATTATTGGAGTAACTAACAATCGTCATCCCTATTCACCAAGGGCAGTGACCTTTGACCCGGACGTGACGTCACCTGACATGTCCGGACATTTTAACAATGAAGTAATGTTCGAATCAGGGGAGATAACAAGGAATTTGGGCCATCAGAGTTTTCGCCCATCAGAGTTGTCTTCCTTGCGTCTAGATGGCAGCACGATTGATGTCAAAAGTGGAATTCCCAAAGCAAGAGCCACCATTTTATTTGTTTTGAAAATGCGGAGAGATACTTACACGAAACGCTCGAACCTGGGGTCGCACTGCTGACAGACTTGTATTAATAACATCGTACAGCACGTATAGGTATGCGTATAATATTTAATATGTGATATTTTACCCACTTGTATGGGTATTATACAGAGAGTGGAGGGGAGAACATTCTCGAACAGTCCATGGGTTCTTACCACTCTTACAGGACATTCACGGAGATGACTGGACATTCTATTCCCTGACATCCCCGGAGATTCAGACGAAGCAATCACCCGCGCATTTCATGGACGTTGACATGGGACTACTTTCAGGGTGTGTACCACACATGCATTAGGTCCATCATAAAGAAACCAAGCGTCACTTGGAAGAGGATATGGGGCCATCAGCCCCCGAGGCCCTGCAAAATGCGATCAAACTGCGCAAACAGCTGTTCCAGGACATCATGCCGTTACAGTATGCTGGCCTGTCCGACGACGATTAGAATAAACGGATCAGAGCGAATTTGGCCGAAGAGTGAACTTTCTGGAATGGCGGCTTCTGATTGGACAAGAGCAGCCGAGAATACATCTAACAGTCCATGTATTTTATCACTCAGGGCATTCCCGGAGATGACCGGCCATTATATTCACTGACATTCTTGGAGATTCAGGCGAAGCGACCACCCGTGTATTTCATGGGCTTTAACATGGGACTACTTTCTGTCCGCGGAGGCTTCTCCCCGGAAGTGACCGCATCACTGCCGGGCATGACCACATCAAGGCGGAGTAATACCACAGAGGAATACATCCCAGGGATCACTTCCGGTCACGTGACTGGCAGTGTGACCTTTCCGGAACTATAGTGACCTTGACCTCCACATGACCTCCATGATATGCAAAGTTTTTAGGTCAGGTGGTGTTGAAATCACCTTTATATACTACTTACACCACTGTACGTAAACGATGTACCGATATGCCGATCGGCTGGTTAAACCCACCAAGTAATTTACTGCACCAATGGGAGTGATATGCGCCTGCGCACTCGGGGAGTAGTAGTGAAAGGAGAGATTCCGAAGTGCAAAGGAGCGCGTTTCGGGAGAGGTGGTCATGTTCGCTCTGGCTATCTGGTAGAGTTACCTCGGCGTATATGTTTAGGTGTGTGTGGAAGAGGAAGTGGAGGAGGAGTAGGAGTAGGACCTTGAACTCCACGTGACCTTCACGACATGCAATTTTCTTTTTAGGTCGGGTGGTGTCTAAATCACCTTTATATACTACTTGCTCCACTGTACGTAAACTATGTACCGATATACCGATCGGCTGGTTAAACCCAGCAAGTAATTTACTGCACGATCTATCACCTGCTGAGATAACATAAACAACATCACGTTAAGCGATGGAGAGTATTGACAGCACACTGAACCAAATATTGATTTCTGAACTCGGGCCAACTAACTCGCAATGCAAATTGGAAGTCCGTACCTCGTGACATTAACAAATCGCAAACGGTACTTAATTCACCGGACAAATGGCATCTTGCCACACGAAGATTCGCAGTTTTTCTACACGGCATTCTTTCAAAGACTCTTTAGTCAGGGTTTGTTCGAGTTCTTGGAGCGGTGAATCTCTTTTACTTACACAGCCGTTGTCAAACACCAAACTAAGAATTACGTAAGATCTTGCATGCCAAAGCCGATTCAAGAAGCTTGAGAGAAAGTTGGCACTACAAACCGTTCTTCAGCTAGAATCAATAATATCAACGTCTAAAGCAAACATTACGTGCAGTAGCCGTATTCCTCTGAAAGCCAACGAAGTCCATGAAGTGCGACATAGATTTCTTCAACGTAAGGATCGAACTAAGTGATGTTCACACTGTATTCGCTATCTAGGACTAGTGATCATATAGCCAGCATCTGTGAAACCATAGTGAGTACGATGAAGCGAATCCAGTGGTCTAGCTGGAAAAACAAGTTCAACGACAGTTCTAAAACTTTGACAAAAGAAACATACAACACTGTGAATATACACAGGAAATCCTCAATCGGTACATGGGCATTCTTTCACATTTGTCTTTGGCGATCCACCTCACATCATTTAATTATCTAAAACACAATATCACACACAATATAAACACACAACCCGGTATTTTATGTTCCCCATTCTTCTGGACCTAGTGCTAGTGTATACTCCCTTTCACATTAATAGCGCGGAAAGGTTACAGACCACTGTTCCCTGCTGGTGAATACATCGGTAACAATGCACTGTTAAAAATGTTTGTAAAGTTACAGTAGAAAGTATTGTAAACTGTGACAGTGGAATATACTGTTAAATAGAAGCATCAGTTCCAACTGCTGTTTTACAGTTCATAGCTGTAGCAATACAACCAGTGTAGGTTTGCATCTTCTGGATAAACTACAGTATTAATTGGAGTAAAAGGCAACAACGTTGTATTGTAACATTATCCGGGTGTAAAATTACAGTAAGATTATTAGTGTATATTTACATTCAGTAGAAATATCGTTCATTATTTTCGAGGTGTATTTCGTATACCTTTCCAGATTTTTTCATCTATAATACGCAGAAAACTTCAAGTACAAATTATCTAAAATGTGCAAGGAGGGATAATGAGTTTGCCTGCCAAGGTTCAATCCCCGGGGGTGGTCGTTGGAGTTAATGTACATGTTAAAAGACCAACTTAGCCTCTAATATTGCACCGTTTCACAAAGCTGATGTACAGGATGATAGAAAGAAATGTGTTTGCTCTTATATTATCGGTGGTGCTGAATATAAATTTATATTTAACCGAACCATTACGTTCTGGGAATTTTCTTCTCTACTCTCTTGAAAGAGAGACACCAGGGAACTTGACTTCTTCAAATGCTATAGGCCAATGGACTTTCTGCTGACCATGGATTCGTACAGTTATTTATGTTGATTTAACGATGTTTTTGTTGTAATTATGCAATACTACCACTGTTGTAAAATTACAACATATGCTGTAGAAATACAGATAAACAGATCGGGGCATCCTGTAAAAATACAATGAAAACCGCTGGTACCCTTTTTGCCAGCACTTTTTTCCGTACCCATAAAACAAAAACCTGATTCGTATATTTGCATTAGCACCAAATTAAAGAATAAATAATAGTATACATAAAACTAGGCTAGTGTCCTGCGAGAAAGAAACGGTCAACAGTTTTCAATGATGTCGGCAAGACACATTGCTGTTCCAAAAGTATCAAATCCGTATCGCTGATCAGTATTCTCAATCCATATGATTTTCGTTGGAACGTCATTATCTAGAGTATGATGTATCTCAGTCACGCTTTGATTGCAACTGTTCATATGACCACCATGAGGATCTTGAAATGTATGTGTTCGTACGGCCCCTAGCCCCGGGTTGAGCGGAATTAGACACAAGTTACGAAACGCAGCGCCATAGATCGTGGACGCTACGCTCATATTTTGCTATCAACATGCGATATGTATCGCCAAATCTGAGAAATTTGTGGTAAAGGCTTGATAATATAACCCTGTTTTATATAAGTTTCTGCAATAATGCTTTGTGACGTAGAGTAAAATCGTCACATTCAACACAGGATCTAGCAATCGCTACTAGGCGAGATATGCAGGTCCCTCTGGCATATTACTGTCCAGATAGGGATAGTTTACGCTGTCGAAATTGTAGTCATCTCTTAGGCCGGCCAAGGACACGAAATGTAACTTTTGATGGCATTGTTTGTTACAAATGGGTACCCATGCTAAATTAGTTCTTTGTGTGCTAGGGTTCAAGGTGGGAGGGGCTACCACCCGGATTTTGGACGTTAAAGGTCATTTCGGGGTCACTTTTGAGGTTAATAAGGTCAAAATTGGTAAAAGTCGTTCCTAACTTAATTTCCATTGTGATGTTTGTTACCAATGGCTATCGACGCTAAATTGGTTTTATGTACTGTATGATTTTAGCACAAATATGGCTAGCTCGTTAATTATTGGAATTGAGGTCATTTTAGGGTCACTTTACGGGTCAAATGAGGTCAAAAATGCTGTTTTATTTCATATATTTTGTGCTGTTTGTTATTTACTTTTGTATGCAGTATGGTTCAAGGTAGGGTGGATACTAAGTCAACTTTGCCAATTTGAGGTCATTATCTGGTCATTTCGAGGTCAAGTAACATCCAAAGATGGCCAAAAGATGGGTCTTAAAACAATTTAAAACATTTTTGTGTGAAATTCCTTGTAAAGAAATGGGTATCAAATCTGAAGTAGTTTTACGGGGTGAATTGTTAGATATTAGTGTAGGGTAATTCAGTATTTTTTGTTTGTGAATTTTGGTACCATCCATTTTTTTTATAGACTGGAAGTTCCCGATCAATATATTGATCCCTTAAGAAATCCTTGTATGTAGTAGAGCTAAAGAATGCTTTATGGCTCCTGACATTAATATATCGGCGATCAGTTTTCTTGTACACCGATACTATTAATGAGCTAAGACGTTCTATAAGCTCCTGATGAGGGATTGTATTATATAGAGTCGAGAAATCCCATGTGTAGGGTATTAGTTCTTTCGCATCAAGTTCTTCTGTAAGACATTTGCGTTTTCCAATATGAACATGCATTCAATGCCAGAGCTCTTAGAAAGAGTGGCGCAGTACCCTTCCCAAAATGCTTTTACCCCCTGAATGGCCCTCGTCAACAGAGTTGAAAGAAGCTTGGTCGTGCAGCTTCTAAAACCATCTATGAATCTGGCTTTGTATGGTGATTTATGCATTTGGGAGTTCAGTACATATGCGGTATATTAATATGAGTGGTTGGAAGACAAATACCTCTTTCATTGAGAAACGTTTTGTGATTGTTAAATAAATCTTCCAGAGTATATGCTGTTTTGGAGTAAGTAGACGTATTCGGCGATGGTGTGCTTATACTCAATTCCTTAACTAGCACTTTGTTATAGTAATATTTACATATGAATATTATTTATTTGGAGCTTTGTCTGCTGGGGCTATGACGAATTTACTGTGGAGTCAGATTTTCTAGAACCTACTGAGAACTGAGGTTTCTCAGTACATTTTTTTGCTTCGAGAAGGATACTACTGTCAATATGGCGGATTGTTTCAACGATCTCGTTCTTTGTGAGGAACAGCCAGTCAGCGAGTACTGTAGGTTCAACTTTTTCTCGCTTTGACCACTCAATAACATACTCTTTCAGTGCAGTCAAGACCTTCCGATTTATTTTTCTCGGCTCTCTATATTTAGACCCCCCTTTTATCAGGAGTGTTTTTAGGTCTCTATCACTCACTGGTGAGGCTGAAACTTTATCCTGTTATTAACTTGAGGCAGGTAGTTTGTTTTAGGAGATACTTAAGTCCCTATATTTTTCACTGTCACTCGCTACGAGCTTTTTTTTGTTTTTTAGTTTAGCTGAACGCTTTAATTTTACTGGGTTAATCCCTGCAAAATATTAAGCACAAAGTTTTCGGATAGGTGGTGCAGAGATTGTTGTAGATCGAGAATTGTCTGAAGAGCACATTCAAAGGTTCAACCTATGGTATTCCGATTTATTTAAAATGTATATGATATATTCGATTTGAATAGCAATGCTTTGATAAGACTCTTCACAAAAACATCGTAGATTTAATTCATACATACTATCAGAAATATGTATCTGTGTTCATAGAACTTGGTTATAGGTAACTATAGCTATGCACGTATTTTTCCCACATTATGATATGGATTGATACGACAGTGATGACTGATACATCAATGTATACCAATGAATATTTGACCAATGGTGTGTGTGCCATTTGATGTTTCCGTCAATACACTAACATTATTGGTATATTAATTGTAACAGCTACCAGTGCAATTTAATTGGCGTACGTCTGTGTTCCACTTATGGTCCTACATTGGTTCTGTGGGATGTTCCAGTTAAGGTCCTACATTGGTTCTCTAGGATGTTTCAGTTATGGTCCTACATTGGTTCTCTAGGATGTTTCAATTATGGTCCTACATTGGTCCTCTGGGATGTTCCAGTTATGGTCCTACACTGGTTCTCTGGGATGTTCCAGTTATGGTCCTACATTGGTTCTCTGAGATGTTCCAGTTACGGTCCTACATTGGTTCTCTAGGATGTTTCAGTTATGGTCCTACATTGGTTCTCTAGATGTTCCAGTTATGGTCCTACATTGGTTCTCTAAGATGTTTCAGTTATGATCCTACATGGGTTCTCTAGGATGTTCCAGTTATGGTCCTACATTGGTTCTCTATGATGTTCCAGTTTTGGTCCTACACTGGTTCTCTAGGATGTTTCAGTTATGGTCCTACATTGGTTCTCTAGATGTTCCATTTATGGTCCTACATTGGTTCTCTAAGATGTTTCAGTCATAGTCCTACATTGGTTCTCTAGGATGTTTCAGTTTTGGTCCTACACTGGTTCTCTAGGATGTTCCAGTTATAGGATGTTTCAGCTATGGTCCTACACTGGTTCTCTTAGGATGTTCCAGTTATGGTCCTAAATTGGTTCTCTAGGATGTTCCATTTATGGTCCTACACTAGTTCTCCAGAATGTTCCAGTTATGGTCCTATATTGGTTCTCTGCGATGTTTCAGTTATGGTCCTACATTGGTCCTCGGATCAATGATGCTGATGCTCCCGCCCTTACTGGACCTGTGAACAAGGCTTTCCGAAGCACCACGATTCCAACCGAATTGAGTACTCTCGCACACGACCCCGACTACATCGGTAGTCTAGACAGCGCGGCTGAACGCCCGGTAACAAATAGGTTATGAAAACATATTCACGTGGAATGCTCAACCTTGATAATAATTCAGTTCAATTCAAATCCTTGCCTCTTTGAGGGCATCGTGATTTGTGGCTTGGCCAGTTGGTGCGCCGTTTGCCCAGAAAAATAGGCGTGAAAAAGATATTTTCGGTATATGTGATGCTCTAAGATGGGCAAATATTCTAAATGGAAATTGAGAAAGGTCGTCTGTGCAAATTTTCTACGTCACTATTTTTTCACACTGCATCGGACAGGTCTGCTGTTTTTTTCCTTCGTATTTTGATAGCTCGAAGTCGATTCTACCTTCCTTTCAAGAGTGGGTTTTGTTTTTGTCGTAAATTCGGACTTTACGACAAGAGAGATGATTATAATTTCGACATCGTAAACAATTCCTTTCTGGACAATAATATTTCCGTGGGATCTGCATATGGCGTATACATATCACGCATAGTAGCATTTACTACATTCTGTGTGAAATGTGAAGATTTTATCAGCCTCAAGCAACTTTATTGCACAAACTTATCAAACTTAGCAGCAAGTGCCTCCACTCAAAGTTTCTCAAATTGGCGATATATATCGCATGCTGATAGCAAAATACGCGCATAGCGTGCAAGATTTATGCCGTTACGTTTCGTAACTTAGGCCTATGTCTAATTCCGCTTAACCCGGGGCTAGGAGCCTTTTGTACCCATGTACTTCGAGATCATCATGGTGTTCAAATGAACAGGCACAATCAAAGCGTGACTGAGATACATCATTCCTCATATAACTTTACAACGAAAATCATGATATAGATTAAAAATACTGATGAGAGATACGGATTTGATAATTTTGGAACATCATGATGTCCGGCATCAGTAAAAACTGTTGACCGCTTCTCTCTTGCAGGAAACTAGCCTGTGTTTATGTATACTATAGTTGCTTTTATATGGAATAGGTCTTTGGATTATGGACGTTGAAATTATTTAATGAACGACGGCTGAATATTGATTTATAGACTAGACGCTTGTACTGGATATGCCGACTTAAAAGACTTGTACTCGAGAAATCAGAAATCAGCGCAGGAAAGTTCAGTTCGGCAAAGGCATCCAAAGTCGAAAGCACGGTCTTGAGAACAGGAGACAGCAACAACCATAACGATGCACTGTCGGCATCGTGTCATCTTCATCTAAATACCCTTGTCAGACCATCGTTCGTGCTTACTCTTGATTCCACGGATAACTTTATTGGTAACAATAAACTAATCCCATCAATTTGACGCTGTACCAAGTCACGAACTTTACATATTTGTCACTTCGATCTATTGAACCGGACTACTGTGATATATCTGAATAGGAGTTTATTCGAAAAGAAGAGAACATCATAGGAATTCTATATACATTTATGCCACTTTTCCTTTTCTTCTTGTATTTAGGATGGAAATTGGAATATGAGTTCGAAATTCATTTCGATTAAAAGATTCCTTGCCGGGCGGGGATAAAGATTTTACGAATTGAACATCACAATTGACCTTTCTGAAACGGCGGCTTCTGATTGGACAAGAACAGCCGAGAATACATCTAACGGGCAAGAACGAATATAACAGATGCAGCGCCAAATGGCGGCTTCTGATTGGACAAGAACATACTTGAATTGTAAACATATCCAACGCGGTTCTCCGAGCTCAGGTATGATGTAACATTGGGGAGAATAAACTATATGAAAACTTGTGAACAACTTTCTCTCATCTGCCTGCATCATGGCGTCAAGGCGTTATGCTAGGGCGTTAAGATAAAGTATTGAGGTATTCAGATAGGTGTTAAGGAGAGAGAGAGAGAATTAGATATAACGTCGCGTTCAGCAATTTTTCAGCTATATAGCGACGATCAAATTAACCGAAACTACGTCGACCAGACTAGTCAATTCAACACCAATCTAGAAGTGATACGAGAATGAATGATGATGTTGTAATTTGCATGCGACTGGTCATCCGTACGACAGGGTCAGGATTCAAGTATCTTTATTATCAGTGATTATGGCAAAGCATTTTCTTGGTGTAGATGACGAAGGAGCTACTAATATGATATGATCCAAATAGTGTGCGGGGGGCACAGGTTGTGAAAGACGCATCTTTGTTTACAAGACAATGCTTCTCTTGAGAGTTTTGCTCGAAAATAAATGAAACATTATTACGCTTTCAGCGGAATAAACATCTATTTGATTGAACAATGAGGCACCAGTTTTAGAATTTTTCCACCCCTTACCGACCCCGGTCTTCATGCTGATTTCACCATTTCAGACTGACCCGATTCTTGTCAACTCGACATATACCGTACCGTAAACTAACGGGAAATGGTGCACTCGAACTCGGCACAAAATTAACATGCCTTGGAACAGGGTTTGTCAAGAATATTTTACGGAAACATTACGAACAAGAGAGTGATTAAAAGAATGTATTATAGCGCCTCTATCGAACTAAGACGTCTCCTAGAAGAAGAATAGGTTCGCAGCAGTGATCAAGTCAAATCACTCGAGGACAACCCCCTGCCTATTTACGCGCGAACTGAGACACTGGGACAAGCCAAACGCTGTAAGATAACACTTTAAGATACAAAAGAGTATTGTAACATATCTATTGTTAAAGTATTGTTAAAGTAATAGACTCAAGAAAGAAAACAATATCACGATAAACAGAAAATACAGACAATATCAAGGATGAGCTCAATAACTCTTTCTTTAGGATGTGTACGCTGGTCGGACGGCGGAAGGATATCTTTAAACTTAATTCATGCCCCTATAATGTAAATCTATTACCATAGATTACATAAAAACACGGTTGTACATTTGGTTGTTTCGTCACCATCATACTATCGATCTGTCTTTCGTCAGAAATATTCCAGAATACATTTACATCTGAAACAGATTGAACCAATTTTCTGATTAATTAAAACGTAGATGTGGATTGATGCAGGTTATGTTAGGCCTATACTATAGTATATACTTGAATAAAACTGGGTAAACAGGTGAGTGTATGGCCAAAAATGACAGAATAGCTGCAGTAGAGCCATATTTAAGGACGGAATAATGATCTGTGAGAGGTCAAAGGGGATTCTTTTTCAGCTTTGAAAAATTTGTATGTTTTATTTTTCATGAGAGTCGTGATCTCACTGTTACGAAGGCATAATATATTGAGGTTGTGTTGGCTGAATATATTATGAAGCGGGAACCGTGTACAAGCTATCCAAGTATTGATCACGTGATGTTATTGCAACTCTGTATGGCGGGAAAATGTACAACCAACACGTGGCATGTAGAAACTTTCATTCTACCATGTCTAAAGACCCCACCCAATTCTATGAAAGTATTTTCATACATTTGTTAATAAAGGATCGAAAGGATACAGTGAATTGTTAGAATGGGCAATTAATTTCTTCTCTTTCGTTTAGCCGCTATTCATGGCGGGATGAGCTCGTTCCAGCTGGGAAGATTGTGTATCGTCTCAGACGAGTTGGCCCTGATATGGGCCTTCAGATAGTATCGGGCGCTTGCTTAATTTGCTGTTTGTTTCATTGACATAAACAGTTTGAAAAGCCCTTCCACAATATTTCCCTATGAAGAGCAATCAAGGAATTATTAGGTTTGATTCTCAATCTGAAAATGACGTAATCTGTGTTTCTTCATTAGATCGTTATTTATTTTCCCGTAAACATCATTGGCGTCACTGGGATAGTTGGGCCTAGTCTTCTCGGTCGTGAAAATTCTGCAAGAGTTCAAGCATGTCCTGCAGAGGAAATAAAGAAAATATCAGAATGTCTAAGTGACAGAATATGCCCTTGTCCCGTATGTACTAATACAAGGATACGCGAATTTGTGATTTTAAATTGGCCGGGCGTCCGATGAAACTAATGTCTTCATTGTCAGCCGATCATTGCGGTCAATTATTCGAACCTAATTTAATGGTTAAAGAGCAGAAAGAATGCTTTATTTATCTTTTGATCAATTGCGAAATATTGCCTGACAAATCTAAACGCACAACAAACATTTCCCGGGTTTTGCTTCGGGGTTTCCCCTCGACTACACGTGTTCGTACCACTGAACTTCGCCGAAGTATATCCGGCTTCATTCTACACAAGTACAGTAGTAGTATATAAAAGCCATTTCAGCGCCCATTTCACCCGGATGTAACTATGACGTCACAACTTCCAGTGGTGGCGCCATCTGTACACTTTGTACGCAAGGGAGACAACTCGATCTGTCATAGTAGTGGCGTGGCCTTTGGTACATGTCTATACTTGTTGGTGTGTGTTGATGTACTGGGGTTTTTCCTAGACGGCCATGTTGGAAAATGGCCGTGTTTTTGGGCGGCCATCTTTTAAAATGGCTGTGTTTTTGGGCGGCCATCTTTTAAAATGGCCGTGTTTTTGGGCGGCCATGTTTTAAAATGGCCGTGTTTTTGGGCGGCCATGTTGGAAAATGGCTGTGTTTTTGGGCGGCCATCTTTTAAAATGGCCGTGTTTTTGGGCGGCCATGTTTTAAAATGGCCGTGTTTTTGGGCGGCCATCTTTTAAAATGGCTGTGTTTTTGGGCGGCCATCTTTTAAAATGGCCGTGTTTTTGGGCGGCCATGTTGGAAAATGGCCGTGTTTTTGGGCGGCCATGTTGGAAAATGGCTGTGTTTTTGGGCGGCCATGTTTTAAAATGGCCGTGTTTTGGGGCGGCCATGTTGGATAGAAAAACGTATAAAAGGGGGTGATTTTTAGGGGTTGGGTGTATTCAATGCACTACCTTACGGAGCACTCTGACTGACCTGACCAGCCTGCCTGCCTGCCTGCCTGCCTTCCTGCCTGTTTGCCTGCCTGACCTCTAGCCAGCCTGCCTGTTTGCCTACCAGCTTGTTCTCACGAGAGGAGGCGAGAAGCATGAGACGTGGAGAAGATTTTCCCTGGGACCCAGCAGCACCTCCGGTTGAAGTCTTGCCTCAAGACGAACGTGTGAGGGACATTTATCAACGTCACTGGGCTACCATGCGCCATTGTTTTCACCGTGACCGTCGTCTATTGGACTTGTATAACTTTCGACTGCAGGACCTTACGTATTTGTCTACTTATGCGGAGAACATTTTCACAGATCAGGTCACAGCGTTCAAGTTAAATATCACATTCGGGTACATTTTACGGCACAAGGACACGGATCAGGTGCGGTATTATTATCCCAGCAATAATACTTATGTGTTTGACCAGCCATTCACGGTGACGGGTGCCATTTCCCTGGAGCCACTCATCGACCAATTGACTACGTTGGACCCATTGGAATGGGCCCGGTTGCAACGCCCCAATACCAAATGGCTTGTGGAAATGGTGACCAACGTCACATTTTTCGTCACAAAAATGAGAGATCATCCAATCGGTGCTCCTGTACTACTACCCCCTTGGCTGCTTCATCGAAAAGGCATGTATGCATTAACGGCAGGGAAACACGGACCCTACAAAGACCGGAAATGTCTGTTTCGGTGTTTGGCCGTGCATCTGGACGAGTGTGATCCCCGGGGTTGTGACAAAGTGGCCAATGGCTATTGGGAACAGTACTTAGAGCAGCAAGACTTGGATGAGCGGCACTTCCGTGGAGTCCCGTTCAAGAATTTGGATGATGTGGAAACACTGTTCAACATCAATATCTTTGTATACCGATTACGATGCGAGGAGGATACATTTGTGGCTGAATTGGTTCGTCGTTCAACAGAACGGTATGCTTCTACGATGAAAGTCAATGTCTTCGACTACAATGGCGTGAGTCATTTTTCGCTGATCTACAATATGAGCCAGTACGCCCAGTCTTACAGTTGTGCCCAATGCCATCGGGTGTTCAAATATTCGTCCAAATTACATCAACACGAGAAGATTTGTGACAACAGTGTGAAGCGAAAATTTCCTGGTGGTGTGTATCATAATACGCCTACTATTTTCGAGGAACTGGCCGATGAGGGTCTCATCATACCGGAGGCGGACCGTTATTTTCCCTACCGGGCGTGTTACGATTTTGAGGCCCTATTGGAGCCCATGGACATGTTTTCAGCGAAAACGCAGTGAACGCAGCGCCATATTCCCCTGAGTGTCAGCATTTCCAGCAACGTACCTGGCTATGACGCTGCACCGGTCTGTTTCGTGTCTACCGGGGATTCCCATGAGTTGATCATCCGCATGATGGCGTATTTAGAGGAAGTCAGTGCGGCCAGTACGGAATTGTTGGTGTCCAAGTTCCAGGGCATACTGGACCAGCTGAACGATCGGATTCCTATACCGGGTGTAGCGTTTAGTGACGATGAAGAGTCGGAGTCGGAGCCGGAGTCGCAGCCGGAGCCCATGCAGTCGCAGGATGTGCCTTTACCGAAACCGTATGCGGAGAAATTGAAAGTGCGCTTCCTACAATATCTAGGCCAGTTACCGGTGCTGGGTTTCAACTCGGGACGATATGATTTGAACATGGTGAAGGAATTTCTCTACCCCTACTTGGCCCAGGCGAATACCATCAAGTCCGTCATCAAGAAGATCAATAATCATATGGCCCTCACTACCACATCACTTCATTTCCTGGATGTACGGAACTACTAAGCTCCTAATTATAGCTATGATCAGTGGGTGAAGGCGTATGACTGTGCACAAACCAAAGGGAGGTTCCCTTACACGTATATATCGACGCTCGACCGTTTGCAGGAAACACAGTTACCACCCCGGGATGCCTTCTTTGACGATTTGAAGCAAGTGGAATGTCCGGAAGACACGTACCGGGAACTACAGCAGGTATGGAACCATCAACATATGCAGACCTTGCGAGATTTCCTGATATGGTATAATAGATGTGGTTCCTTTCCTGGAAGCGGCCGAGAAAATGGTTCAACTCTTTCGTCGTGAGATGCACGTCGATATCTTCAAGGAGTGCTTGAGTTTACCGGGTCTGGCGCTTCGCCATCTTTTTCAAGAGTGTCCTACGTACTTCTCGCTGATAGAGCAAAAAGATGCGGACATGCATGATTGTC